>DWUN01001911.1:0-15178 GCA_018249975.1 Passova gellias | reverse complement strand
TCCGGCTTTCGTGCAAAAACTACTGGATGGATTTTGATGAAACTTTTTTTGTTATATAGCTATTAGTTCTCGGCAACAAATAGGCTATAAGTTATTTTAAAATACTTCAATGTTGCCCAAAGTCACTATTTCACGCGTACGAAGTCGAGGGCAAAAGCTAGTATACAATATAATAATATCAGTTGTACTGTCTATTTATTAGATACGCCTTGAACATGTTTATAATCCCTTCTATGTCAGTATACAATAATTAAAATGTCACAGGAAAATTGCGCTAGGTTTTTCATTTTATTTCCTGTTACTGACAAGAAAGTAATGAGTGCAGTTCCAGACATTGGAATGTTTCAATAACGCCAAAATAAAAGATAAAATCATTTTATTTTTTCTTTGTTGCCTTTAGACATGGCAGATGGTGGCCGAGTGATGAATTATAACAAATTTGTGTAGATAAAAAATGTGACCATTACGAACGTGCATTTTTATAGAAATACTAGTTAAACCTCCCAAATTCAGCCGCGTGGAGTATTTTTTTTTTAGTTAGTTATTAAATGTAAACTATTTCATCCACGGTTCACTAGTTTAAAAAATTTTATACCAAAAATTTATATTTCGACATCGATTCTTACATAACAATTATCAAATTTCACACTTGAAATAATTCCGAACGTACAATCTTAATATACTGCAGCGAAATCTAGTGCTGAGTAACAACAAAGCGGATAACGGAAAAACATTTTCCACTCCGCCTTTGCTGAAAAATTTTCATAATCACATAAAGGCGAATTGAAGCAGAATGTTAACGGAAATATAGAATACGGTGAAACCCGAACACGTTAATTGTATAATTACATCATTGGTTTCTAGCTATTGAATTGTTTATCGATAATAATGTGGCAAGTAAATTTTTTCGTTCTATATTGATCAGAGAGCGATTGTTACGTAAGTAGTTTTAAAACTTCTTTGTTTTAACTTAATTAATTTGATATTATATTTTAGGATCAACTCCACCTAATTGCGCGAGTAGCATTTTTTGACATGACGTATAAAAGTTTCCTTGTACTATGTATTTCAATGATTTAATAACGAATGGAAATTTATTGTAAATAACATTATGATGTTATCCATAATATAAATAAATCCGTTCGCAGACTTTTATGTTACTATTTTTCCAAAATACAATTCTGTAAGACATCAACGTGTCTACTGGCTTAGTCGGCGTAATCCTTATAAGCGCCTTATTATTATTTTTCTTCACTTGATTGAAAATATCGACAATCTTAGTCTATTATATTAAATATAAACAAAATTATTACATGAGAAAATGTGTAAGCTTTTTTTTAAATAATCCCTGAATTATTATGGAAACTGTATAGATAGGTAATAGGAATAGGTATAGATAAATATAATTAAGTATTAGGCACATCGACTAGGTTAAAAATATTTAACAAACAAGTTAGCCAAGGATGCGGATGAACCACTTTGTTTTAGTATTTAAAGATAATGACAAACGTCTCCGCGTTTTCGCTAAGGATAGCGCAATGTGGAGTGTAAAGTTATGTTGCGGTATACTTAGACTAATAAAAATGTTTTGTTTCATAATACTTTGAATGACTTATTTGGATTAAACTTTTATGATTTTTGTAGTGTTTAATTAATACATTGGATTTCGACAAATATTGCCCACATAAGCACATTGACCTCGTCAAAATATTAAATAATTTCATATTCAAAAAAATCCATATAGGATAAATATTTTAAATACAAAATTTGTAACTTTCAGTAAAATATCTCTTTGTTGGGGGCGACATACGGTCGCACCCGCCGTAACATCTGAGAACTTTGCATAATACCCCAAGCGGTAATGCTCGATGTAAAATATTAGGTTACAGTCCCGCTAATAGATTATTTTTTGTTCGTCAGTAATTTCTATGCCACCTCTCTGTGCACGTGTGTATTGGTCCTTATTATATTTATATGAAATATTAAATTTATTACAAAGGTCATTTATTTTAAGTCGAAAATAGAAATTTTTTACGGTCGTTTGATTTGCGTTACTTACAATATTAAGTATATTTGTAAAGAAATAGCCATAAATTAAATGATATTGTTATTATTTCATCCCCTTTACATCCAACATTTTAATTATATGTTATTCTTATTTTATTCTATTTATATATGTAGGTACGTGTGTGGATAAAATAACTATATTATTTCCCTGTCGTCCACAAAAATTTAGTTTTTATTTAAGACTGGCGCAGTCTCCCATATCTACTTCTTTTAAAGATATTATGATTCTAGCTGATAAATTACTGGAGCGGTCAAAAGGTAGCGACTAATGTATTAGACTTACTGCCAAGAAACGTTTTTGAATTATACTCAAAGATACCGAACAAAAGGTTATGAAATAACTATTTACCGTGAAATATGAATTCAAAAATACGGACCGATTTTACTGCTTACTGAAAAGTTTTAAATTGATTAATTGGCAAAAAGAATGGCGACAAAGCACTTTAACAGAAAATGAAAAATCATGTGTATGTTGAAGTTATTTATTAAGCATTCGGTAAATAAAAGATTGTCTCGTAAACTCTGTAAATGCATTGGTATTTTAAAATGGAATGTTTTATAAGGATAAAAAATACAAAATACTGGAAAGAGTAAATGTGAATCACAAATTGCCGAGGAAAGTAACTGGAAGTTAATAAAACCGGCTATAAAGAGGCTATATTGAGGAATTGCTTTTATAGCCTAATAAAATATTACGCTACACATTTAATATGTAACAGTTGAAGGACGCAATACTTTATAAACAGCTTTTCATTTCTATCTTCACTTTCACTTCTATCACAGTAAATTTTTGTAACTTCATTGTTTAAAACTACGTAATTACTTTCTTTGAAATTAAATATGTGTAGGTACGTAAGTAAGTCTTCAAATGATATTTGTCTTCAAACAACTCCATTTGTATAACTTTGGAGTGGGATCGTAAATGTCGGACCGGACAATAACTATTGAAAATACGAATAAAAGATATCACCCAAAATACAGCACAAATGCGCGGTTACTCCTTTTGAATTATGGGCAAAGAATACAATCCATCTTACATCCATGTTGGATTATTGATATGAGTTAGGATGTTTATGTTTGATCTGTGAGTTTTTATTAGCTTTAATATAAGTAAACGTAACTTTTAATTCGTATTCGAATATAGTATTTATGAAACTCAATATGAGGATTATTAAAATATTTGGTAGATTGTACAAATACGCCCTAGGTCATTGTTTCACAGAATTCGTGAAGATGCGGGTTTCGTTTAAGATGTACATACTTGCTTAGAATTGTATTTTAATATTTTGTTCAGTGCAAAAGAAATGACACCATATTTCGATATTAATGTATTTAAATATTTCGTTAATAGCAGCTTATCATTGTTGGAAATAATTTTTTCCTGTATTTGTTAAATATGAGCTTTCAGCTTGGGGACGTTGAGGATGCAGGAAGCAAGTAGCAAAAGTAAATACTTAAATACTACTGCTACTTAAATACTACTACTACTGAAAGTAAGTGAAATTATACATGTACAGATACCTTCAAAATTATACTTTAAAGACTTTCTATAGTACCCACGCTACGTACATTCAGAATATAATTAAAGCCGAAAACATGGTTTAAAGCATACGTAGCTTAGAGTGAATTAAATAATCTAGGTAAAAGTAGCGCACTATTACTTTACCCATAAGCAGATTTTGAAATACAAAATATTTAAACAATGTTGCAAACCATATGAATAAATATAGATCATTTGAATAGATAAATATAAATCATTGAATCTTGTATGTAGTTCAAACTTGCAGAATGATGTTTTACGCAAACGACACCTCATGGAAACACATTTGCGAACTACAAAGTGACATACGGGAAAATGTTATAAGAATTTGGACGTGTTAAGTTGGTAGTCATAATTTTAAACATTTGAAAGTATTTTTTGAGACGACTAACTTCTTTTTAACAGTGAACATTTATTTTATCACACAAAATTTGACATGGCACATAATTAATTAATATGATAAGTATCCTCGATCTGAAGCTTTATTAGCTTCGTGATTCGAATGTTAAGGCGAACATCTCATAAAGAATTGTCTCTGTATCTATGATGCACGTACGCGCGTAAGATTGTATTTGTTTGTCAACGCGTTTCTTGTGTTACATAGAGCAAAAAAACTAACGCTTAATATCCATATTATTACGTTATAATGGTTACTAAAAACAATCTAGTTCATTAACCAGACATACTTCATGTCTTAGGAACGCAGGAGACTATTTTAATTTAAGTCTCTACGCAAATCCATATGAAAAGATAGATAACTCACCTTCACACTTGATCAGGAAAGGTTTTCCTTCAATGTGATTACCTACGAGTATGTAGGATGGGAGGAGCGAGGACAGCTATGAAGCACAATGTAGCTACATATATGAAAACGGTTTTAGATCACCGACGCAAACATATTTTGACAATATTCCATTAATAATAAAATACAAAGTAAGTATGTTACCCTTGTAAGTGATTATCGTTCAAACAATCCGACCTGCTATTTCAAACATTTTCTAAGTCTATTGCGAAAAGTAAATTAGGTACTTCATTCAGGAAGCAGGAAAATGGTAACAAAATGTGCCCTGTCCTACTTTCCTCAGCTAGTTAATTCGCATCAATATCACGGATGCTCAGACGAGAATGTACAGGACAATAACATTCAACAAAGCAGATGCGATATTAATTTAGTTTTATTGTATGAGTTATCTGCATAACAATTAACGGAGTGCAAATGAGTAGACCGCTAACTTGAATGCTGTCAATAAGCTAGGCGTTATAATTGAAGTTATGGCTGAAGTTTGTGCAAGTCTTTCATTCAAAGCGAAAACTTACCCGTTGTCACAACAATCAGCATAGTACACCGAGTAATATTCACCAGTAGGTGTCAAGATGGGTCTATATACCCTATACCCGCGATAAAAAGTCTCTATTCAGTGTCTTCCGAAGCAGAAAATATTATAATAATTACATACGACATAAAGATATTATCTTTGTATAAGTAATTGTTCACTATTTATTAAGAAGCAGAGCGAAGTAATTTATCGAATTAATATCATTTGCCCACGGCTTGGTTGGCACAATTTTTTTTATTAATCAAGAGCGTCAATCTAAATTAGTGCTCACTTACGCTAATATCAAAAACCTATCTGCACCATTTCAGGAATTTAGGGTTACAACCGGCGTTTTCCGGATAAGTCGGGCAGTCAATCACCTTCCTCTTTTACTTATATATATATACCTGTTATGGCGGGAGTTTTATTGGTTATTTTAATGGATTTATTACTTACTATTATGTAATTAACTGCGGTATTTCTTTGTTAATACAAAATGCTACTGTTGTAGCGGAAACAGAGACAGAAAAATTAGCAACAGGATAATGTAATACATTTTGCTGCCTTGTAGCCTTGGTCATTACTGTCAGATGTTAGATCGTTAGTGCAAAAGGGCGAGTGGTTAGAGACAGGACGTTCCTGGGCACACTACAATCTCATTCTGTACGTACACTAGTTATCGGGCTTCGTTAACGGGTCGGCAAAAATTCCTTTTGCTATTTCGGTACTCAGCCGATAAACCGATTATAACAACGTATAAAGCGCTTGTTTACAACAGTTATAATGAAAGCCGTTTCATCAACTAGCTGGTGCTTTGTCCGTCGTTAATCCACGTTGTTACCGAATAGTTGGTGGAACAAGTGGACGTATTAGCATAAATTGTCCGGTATTAAAATTTTGTTCGGTATAAAGGTATTTTCTGACATTAAGGACCGGAAAATTAAGAACGCTGTTGTGACACAGTTCGATGAAAATTTTATATGTACGGAAATTAACCACATTTTTATTTATAAATTGTAAGTATTATCTGCAAGCTATCAAATATTTTTTATACTAGATAAGAACATCAAAAAAAGTCACTTACATTTTTAACGAAAAATATATGTCAAAGTAGACTTATTACTTTAGACTACCACTAAGTGCGAAGTAAATTCACACAACAATATCTTCGTATAATTTTATTTGTATGACTAATGAGACATTCGTAGTCTAATCAGAACAAGAAACCATCTTGCGCAATGACCCACCTATCAATAAATGGCTGCGGCTATTGATACGTGAGCCATTACAATACTAATAAATGTCTTTATAATTCAAATAATTCATTTTTAAAAACAGTACATTAATTACAAATAAGATGGACTATGAAGAAAATTCTAGGGAATAGTTTAATGACATACATATATGTATGTTGCTTGCTTAAATCGTTATAAACACGACCATTAGATATAAATAGGTTTAAAAAAAATTGGTCAAAACCGTGAAGGAAAATCTGACGCAAGAATCATAAAACAAGAAAGAGGACCGGAAGTGCTCGAGGGAGGGATATTTGTATATCCAAAAATCGTTTAAAAACCGGAAGAATTCACTAGCTGAAAAGGAGTAAACAGATAACAATTAAATTTGAGAAAGTTCGGAAGCCTACAACATAGGCTGAGTTGAATCAGAAGTGCCCGAGGGTATTGTGAGTACCGAGGTCCGAGTTCGTTAATTTGATTAGAAAGGTTATTAGCGTGTCGGGAGCAGCCGTCATTTTTTTATTCACAGAAATTATTCATGATTCATATTACTTGGAAATGTTGTTAATAAATATTCAAGTCGTTATTTCGTTACATAATTTGAGGAAATTTGTTTTCTGTTTTCATTTATCTTTCAATTATTGTTGGAATAAAATAACTCGAAGAGTTAATTGTGAGCATCCTATTGCAATTTCACTGGTATTGAGAGTCACGGTTACTGAAAAATAATCATGTAAAGTCATCTTTTGAATTTAAAGTTATAAACAATAATTCACATTATAGATGTTCTGTAATCGTAAGAAACAAGAGTATGTCGAGTTAACTTGACATACTCTTCTGTTTAGATTAACATTCTTCGAATTCTCTCGTTGAAAATTTTACATTAGGTTTACCTACTTAATTAAATATCGCTTATGTAATAGTCGTTTAAAATGTTTTTGATACTTGTCATTACGAATTGTCACAAAATTTATAGCTCTATTTTTACTTACATCAATAACTATAATTACAAGATCGTTAAATTCTGCTGTTGCTCGAAATACTAAGATGAACAATAGTGCGGCGCAAGTACCTACTTCTGGTTTTCTTGCTAATTACACAAGTGATTAGTTGGTTTTCGTTTTAAGCTGGTAAAATTAACGTTATTCTCTACAGATTTCGTTCGTTACGATTTCAGTACGAATTGGATTGGAAAGATAATTTCTTAACTTGATAATTAAATTTTGATATGTCACCATAACTAATTAGGTAAAATAAAAATAGTTGATTCTTCTAATTTACGTCATGGCATTTATTCAGATGACATTGAACAAATCAAAAGATACAAGTAGGCCTGTATATCTGAGGACCTAACAAAATTTTCATTGTCCTTTTACTCATTAAAAAAATAAAATTCAAACTTTTGCCCTTTCAACAACGCAGTACAGGCACAAAAGAGCGGCCGAAACTGCCGGCGGGTATTCGTTAGCGCCTCGGGTAATTCCATGATTACCTTATCGTTGCCGACCGTCCCGTAGCTAATTCAAGAGTAAATTATATTTCAGATCATTGATTCATGACAACCAATTGCTATTGGTAAATTTTGTAATGCGATCTGTAAATCAGACACTGTTTAATATTTTGTTTTATTACAGGTGGCTGGATCACTATGTGAATTTCATAATGTAAAAAATATCACGTACCTGTAAAGCACTAGGGCTGCGTAGAGGTGACCGAGTTTGCTCGATTGCCTGCTTGCAGCTGTTCGTTGACCCCGTCGCCAATTCGATTATCACCTTATCGCTGCCATCCTCTGCATATAGGTCGTGTTGCTAATATAAGCAAATTACATCGAAATTCATTTATTTAATAGTGTCGATATCATAATTAAAATTTAGAATGGATTACTAATACTGATAATTCTTAGATATTATAACTATTAGCTATTGAAATTTATGTTTTCTATTTTTATTGTAAAATATTAGTCACTTCTCATAACATTTTTGTTTCAACCATTACAGTTGCAAACGATCACGAGATTAGATATTATTCAGCTCAGCGTTTATCTATCCACATCTGTCAAGGTAGAAAATAATATTGTCAGCGCTTTTGCTGGAATGAATGATCTACGTTGTTTCATATTATATACTTCTTATTTGTTAGTCATTACTTTTATGATACATTGTGAGGGAAACTAAATTAATAATGCGGGTACCTTTTTTATGACTAGAATATGCTTGAGTTAGACTACGATCTCTTTTTTTGAAAACCCAAGTTACATACATGTATCGGGAAAAATAGAAACGGAGAGGAAGTTAACAAGTTCGATCATTACTTAAGTTGATCATTACTTTAAGCACCATTGTAGCCGCGAGCATCTTAAACATTAGTCGCTTAATTTATGTTTGACAAAAAAAAATGAAGTTGGCTGCAACAACTGCTAGCATTGCAATATTGAAATTTTATATAAATCGAAGGTAACGTTTCTAATGTTTGTTTATCCTCACTTTGATTCTTAATTCTAATTTATTATTTGCAACAGGTGACACGGAATGGGTCGGAGGGTGCTTCCATACAACATTGAGCCCGTCGTTAACTTGGCAATAGCCTTGTAGCTGCCGGTCACCGAGTTCATGTCACACTAATGTTTTCGCAAATTAAACCATTAGGGAGCTGATATTGTTTTCAATGAAAAGGAATATTATAAAATGTAGGTATTTTTAATAATTAACGATGTATATTTTTGGTAATATTCTGGTAAAAGTATTAGGGACAATCCTGCTAATAATAGTTTCCTAACCACAGAGTAGTTTTTATGTTGTGGGCACCATTATCACGAGGCAAATAATATACGAATAGATTCAAATGAACACAGACACACACAAATCCTATCGGGATCTTCTATCCGTAGCTAACCTTTCAAATTAATCGTCCCTCAATCAAATGATTTTGCTGTCTGAGGCAGTAAAACTTTTTTCTCTTTTTTCAATCGATCAATATAAAATGGTTTTAATGACCTCATTACAGATAGGTATAGAAACCAAGCTCTCTTAACAAAATGTTCGGAAAAATAACTCATAACTAGAACAGCCATTTACTCGTATTATTGGCTTCAGATAGAGTTGGCACAATTACCTATGATATCTATTGTCGGAAGTGAAAATTAGTTAAACTTTAATGACGGTAATTATTGTCGTTATTTTGTTATAGGTTTTAAAATATAGATATTACAGATATTTAGAAATAATTTAACACTACACCTATTTTTACGCGACATCGTTATAGCCACATTTCTCAAATATAAGAAACAGAAAACATCCATGAACTCGTACACTCTTACCGATCGAAGCAGAAGTGCTCCGCTGGAGACACAAAAGAATTATTTTGGAGCTATGAGAAGGTAACTTCACAGAATACGAACACTGAATATGTTATTAAGAATTTATTTGTACTTAAATTCTATTCATAAATACCAGATTTCATTGTAAATTGTAAATAAAGGAATTGGCATGTAATTGCTATTATTGTTATAGGATCGCGGACGGTGATTTACGAAAACGCTTGATAATATCAGTTGCTGGCCGTAGCATAATAGGCGAACTATATATTTATGAATACAAAACTATGATTTGAAATGCGTCTTTGCATGCGGCCGGTTCCATAACCGATTTCACTGAGTAATCATTAAACAATTGAATATCGTAATTTTGGTCATTTTAAGACCGTTTCATTTGAAGTATTCTATTGTACACTGAAACATCTGACAAACGGACCAATAAGCTGCATGATTAACAGTACAATGTTATATAAAATATAATTCATTTTGTCGTATTAAAAATAAGTATGATACATACATCGATATAATTGCCATCTTAAAGTATACGACTAGCTTAAGTGACATAGGTATTACATAAACTATATTTTTATGTTAACAAATATATCAATATTCATTAACATTGATATATTTATGTACTGCTAACTCGTCTATATATAAAAGTGAATTGTTACGAAAACCATAACATTAAAAAATATATATCAATTATTTTATTTTTTTAATTCTACGTTATAATCAAGTATAATATGTACCTGTTTACGTATTCAAGCAATATTGTTGAACAAAACATACATTTTTTATCAATATAACATAAACTATTTTATTTATACTTACGTATATAAAAGTTTATAAATGCGATTTACACTACAAAGTTATAGTTAAGAAGTAATTTACTACAGTATATCATAATAACGGTATATAGTGATCACTAGCGCTAGAGCTAGAGAAAATCTCACGATGTACGTATTGCACAATAAGTTTCAATGTATTTCCGTCAATCCACAGTGAAAAAGCGCGGTGGTGCATATTCCGGCCTTCACCAGCTATGAAGAGAACCTTTGTACAACTGTTGGACATACAACGAGTTGCAGCCACTCACTTCTTAGCTATTTACATTTGGCACTGCTTAATACCAAAATAAACATATTTACAGTTCTTTATAACTTTACTGGTACTTCTATAGTAGATCCCTGGTTTTGTAACTTTCCTTAAGAGGACGACAGATATCTAAGTTCAAATAATGAAATGCACCTTAAAAAAATATGGAATCTTGCTACTAATTTTTATTACGGTACTAAACTGCTTATATGTTATTGTGAACTATAAATAAATGCAGCTAGTAAAAAACTTCATAAGTATAAATATTTTCCATAACGACATGTTTAATTTGATGTTTGTAAAATAAATAGTGTAAAATACGTCTTCTGTCAAATTTAAACTAGAAAATTAGGTATGTCTACAAGACCTGGCTAAACCAGTAATATAGGATTAGTTGCGCGCTAAGAATTCTATTTATAATTGCGAAAAATTTAACAGGTATCCCAAAATAGCCTCAAAATATTTAATGCTTGGATATAGAAACGATATAATAATATATCGTTTCACAACTGGCCCGAAATATTATCGCATATATTATTTGAACGTTACGAGAAATCCCATTCTTATCACCCCAAGGAAAACTCCCATCGCATAATTTTGCAATGCGATATCAGACATCTGTTATCTATACGAGTATTTTCGCATCGTGCTCAAGTAACGTAACCTTTAATATGAAGCGATTGACTCAGCACTGTGTATTAAATAGAAAACTGAAGCTTCAATAAAAGGAGATCGGTAAGCGCAATCCCTTTTTTTGCTATGAAACGTAAAATATAGATACTTAAATATACATAAGGCAGACTTGCACGTTTGATAACTGCTGGGTTTGTAAATGAAGCCATTATGAATATTCCTTATTCATTGTGTTTATGTCAAGTTTGTTGTTTTAAAGACATTGTACTCACATAACATTACCATTATGTGGTCATATAACATCGTACAGTCACAAATAGTTGATCATAGCTGCGATGGTAACCGTTGACAAGGGATTGGCGCAGCGTGACATGAGGCATAAATGACAGTCAGTTTGCCTACGATTCTAATTAAATCAGTGCACAGTTTATAAATGTTTGTCAACAAAAATCAACGCGGCGGTAACACTCTGCAGACAAACCCTCGACAGATAGTTCGTCCGTTCTTCCATTTTTAATTTTCCAGAGAAACAATTTTACGTCATAACAATATTTTTAAAACAATGCATGATTAGTTACAAGTCAATGTTTCGTAATACTGTTCAGGTACAATTCGATACTTTATAAGTTAATAAATATTACTTACACGCTATTACTATTTGCACTCTTGGACTCACAACCGATTATATCTTTAGAAATATCGCAAACAATTCAATTGCTACAGAGAAGGAAACGCCACTAGAAAGAACACATCAAATTCAATTGCTTTGTGTACGTTAGGTGTGAAAATTAATAAAGTTCTACAATATGAAAAAGCAATTTTCCACACTGAAATACACGACTATAGTTCCTGTGGCACAGTTTTATTCTCGTATCTTCTGTAGCCACACACTGTTGAGCGCCAAGTCGTTTATAGCTCTTGCTGTGAAATAGAAATGGAATTTTGCCGGAATGTAAGCCGCCTGAGGTTTATCATCTGTTTTCGAATGATAAAACCAAGTAACAAAAATCTGTTTTTGTTTTGTTACAGAATATACGTAAGCTTCTTGCAAGTGCGCCAACAAAATACGTATCTATGTTTTATATCTATGGTAGTTTGTTACAGCAACAATTTATTATTTAAGTGATATGAGACTGTACAATGCAAAATATGACTGAGGTAAAATCTACATTTTCTACTCAAAGGATGGACTGCTGCAAATATATCATAATATTAGTACATCTAACTATATTTACTCTTTTACAACGAACATTATCTAATGTATTCATTGAAAGCGTCCTTTGATAGAGTTCAAAGGATTTCTTTTTATGTTCGGTTACTGTTTATACATTATTGTGTATGAAATATTCGTTAAAAGAATTTTATTTTATAAATATATTCCTAGTTTTTTTTTTATTACATAAAACGCTAGCGTTTAGCCGCGTTCCCGCCTGCTGCAAAGTGTCGAACGTAAGCTTAGAAAAAGCCTTTGCTTCGAAATTGAACAGCAATTTTCTCATATAATTGAATCGAAGATATCGTCTCCCAATTTCTTACAAACAAGTGAATACAATATTCAAATTATTTTTTTTTGTTATAAAAAAATTAGGCCCAAAAGATAGAAGAATTATTCATCGAATTCATAAGAATGAGAGTCATGTTTACGATTTATAATTAAATAGGTCATTAAGTAAATAGCTAGGTTCAAGTCGCCATTAAAAATACGAAAATTGCATGAGATATATGACAAGAAGATCGACTTTTCGCTGTTATTTCACGACATCGTCTTCTGTAGCTTATGATCCTTATGAGTAATGTACATTTTTAGATAATGTTATAATTATATTCAATATTTATAACAACATTAAATTACAATAAAACACCCAGCTTAGGAATACGCTTTGACTACAATTTAAGAGATACGAAAATATTTCAAAACGTATAATTTTATATACGTATCTATTGATTATGACGTTATATGTAGGTACCTCGAGTGACTCGAGATGTGAAAACGCAAATTTTTTCAGCTAATTCTTTACATCAGCAGCATAAAGATATGTTAAATGATATAATTAGAATAGTTAAGTACAAAATTTGGTGTGGTACTACGCGTTCTACTGTCGATCACAACTCCAAGGTACTTTAAGTAAGCTCATGAGATCACTCGGTCCAAAATGTCATTTGTTTTTTAACCTTAGATGATACAGACGAGGGAATCACTTAGACTGACGCGTGTACACAGGACTAGATACATACACTTTCACGCGAAGTCCTCAATCGTACAGATCTCGCCTGGAAACGGTGGAAATGGTGTACATTCCGCTGCTGTCGGTCACCTCGTCGGTACTCTCTGTCAATCAGGAAGTATTTATGTTTTCCACCTTGTACAGAAAGCGGCGGTGATGTAATCCTCATGATTCCCCATTGGGGGCCATCGTGACCGTGCTGCAGTTGGCGCGTGTGGAACGCGTCGAACTTCTCCTGAGGCCCATTCCTCCGACTCGATTCAAAAGTATTAGATTATCGCTCTTCCTTTTCCCATGGAAATTACAAAACAAAAGTTCTCTCATGCCTTTTCTAAAGTTCTTGGACAAAAAAGCGTACAGCAAAGGGTTGATGCCGGAATTGAAATATGTGATGAGGAAAGTGAGAGGTGTCAATAGAGCGCTGAAATCGCTGGTACCCTGGTAGCCACTGGACCAGTACTGCCACATTTTACGTGCGTGAAAGGGAAGGTTACATACGGCGAAGGTGAGCACCACCACGATGAGCATGCGCACAACGCCGCGTCGGGCTCGCAACACGTTGCGCGACAAGTGGCTGAGATGGTGGCAATTGCGAGTGTCGTGACTGTGGTTCGATTTCGGCTTGGCTGCATTCGCTTGATTTCTCTGCAAGCAAACATAAACTGTGAGGATGATAAGCATACCGGCGACAAATATTCAGTGTAATCTACTGTAATGTTCAAAAATGCCAATGGCCTTGCAACTAAATCAGACCCAATGTATCTACTATTTATATAAAGTTTTACATGTGATCGTTGTGACTAACATAATATGTCAAGAGTGTATTGACGAGAAAGTAAAGCACGGATGTCCTGTAGCATCTGATCATTAAATAAACGCGCAGCCCACTGGTTTGCACTTTTATTAGGGCCGAAAGATATTATTATGATAAGCGTTTCACAACCCCGGCTGCAATATCAGAAAATGTTTATGCTTAGATTCTATCTAGCTTGCCATCCTCTCCCAGTGAGGTCGTAAAAGTCGGTAGCCCTAATAATAGAGACGATTAAGGAAAGAATTTTGCTAAGAGCTTGATAATAGAAAACGATAAATAACAATTTGTGATACTTCGAATATACATATTTCTTCTGTTTTTTTTAAGACTAAATGTTCCTCAATGATACGCTCACCCTATACTTTTCTTTTGTCTATAAAGCTACCTGTTACTTCTCAATTTAAATAGCGCCTAACAGACCTGAGCCCTCGACCCACTGTGCCCTAACGTCACCTGCAAGCGCGTCTTGGCATATTTTGTCTGCTAGAGGGAAATATTCATAAATGGGGGAGTATTTTCTAGACCTCCTGCGGATATGGGAAAGATCCGTGACCAGTAGTAAGATTTCAGCCATCTGTCTGTATCTCTGTAGATCTAAAGTTTTAATAGCAATGATCGTTGTACCTGCAACTTATTACGGTAATTACGTTCTTTTAACTATTATTTGAAGAAGAATGAGACCCGCAAAAATTTCAGGTTTATATACTAAACGGGGTTTCCACATAAAGGTTAGAAACAATTTCCCTAATAAGCATGACAAATTAAGCAAAATCCCAAGCCAGGATGAGTCCTCGAAATTTAATTAAAGAGTGGTCAGAGGGGGTAATAAATACAATACATCTGCAATTTGGAAAACACAACATATATATATATATATATATATATTGTAACTGTTTTTATTTATTACCAAATTACTTAACATTATTACAATCAG
>DWUN01001910.1:0-15178 GCA_018249975.1 Passova gellias | reverse complement strand
ACCGATTTCAAAAATTCTTTTACCATTAGAATCCTACATTATCCCTGATGAACATAGGCTATATTTAATACGAGAAATAATAGGATAAAATCTATCCCGAAATTCCCACGTGATCTAAAGCTCCGCGGGTAATACCGCGAGGCACAGCTCGTAATTTATAAGTATGTTGTACCAACTCGAAAAATGATTTCTATTTTGCTACGAATTCACAGTTGCTCCTCAAAAATGCATAAGTGTCGAGTTCTTCAAATGTTTCTCGAAAACCAATCTCCTTTTACTCCTGCGACTTAACCAACAAGTTTGTTACTTTTTTCTTAGCTCTTAACAACACAGTTTGCTATTCATAGACATTGTTGTTTCAAAGTTGAACAGATTAGTTTAACGAAAAAACTTTATGTGACTTTCCTTTGTGTAATACAAGGAAGCACATTGAAATTCACAACGTTATATTTCTTCACCTTCAACTTCACGCTGTGGTTATATAAAATTATATTCGTAGGACAATTCCACATACGATTATCGTATTCGGATCGGATTTTGTTTCGTAAAACCACGTATCGTGTCCGCATCGAATTACAAGGGCATGGTAATATACAACAACAGGTAGCTACGCTACAAATCATGTGCTTTGCTATGCTAATCTCCCAAGCCACACACGAATCCATTGAATGTAGCATGATTCGAGCATGTCATGGTGTGTTTGAGATGGACGTGTGCACAAAGCAAACGGTACAAAATCAAACGGGGAATGAGTTACCTCAGTGTCACGTTGCAGTTCATGTAATACCATGGAGCGTGACTTACAAGTGACAGTTCGTACAAATCAGTAACAATATATGTATGTTGATTTAGTGGTTAAAGTCCCTGGTTGCTAACCATCGGTCGCGGCTTCTATACCCGACTAGGACAAATATATGTGCGATGAGCACATTTGGTCATATTATGTGTCTGAATTAAAACTTACTGTTGATTTTCCAAATTTAAATTTGTATAGCAAATGAATTAAAAAGTAATGATAGTACCTACTACGTATTATCATCATGATTAAAATACAATTTTGAACGGTGCAAGGAATTTTAAAGTAGCAGGTTACGTAACTGTTACCATGTCTTTCATCTAAGCTGCCTCAACGTCCTTGAAAGTTTGCAAACAAATAAAATTGAGGTCGACGGAATAGCAGTTTTTATTATATGAACTTGTTTATGTGGCGGTCGCGCATTTTCCTCTCTAGCACTGTCAAATAATGTAGAATATTTTATTTAGACTCGCTATCGCTATATCTAGAAGCATCGTAATTTAATTGAATATCAAAATCACATTTTCATGTTAAATCATTCGCTAGTATACTGCTCTTATTACCGCGCGTTACTTTTGTTTTCTGCAACAAAGCATTTTAATTTCAATGTCTTCATCTAGTTTCATTCCTTATTCGCAGCCAGTATCCGTGTAGAACTTTTTGTGTAAATAACATCACTTTCTTAAATACGAAACAACTACAAGGTGATTCATAATTTTGTATTTTACCTACATTTAAAAAATAAACAAGTAATGTAGCTGTTGAAATTGCCGCCAAAACCAAACTTTTGTTTTCTACAACGGAACTAGATGTTTTTAGTTTTCACATTCAGCCATGTTTATGTTATTAAATAAGAAAGCAGGTATTCGTTGAGTATTTTTTTAAAATACAGTTATTATTGGAAACTTAGAAATCTAAACACACATAAATATAGTTGTATATTTACTGAACATTATTTTTAATATATAATAAGCTGGAAAAGTACCTCTAGAAACTAAAATATTTATATTATGAATTTGGCGGGAAAGCAAATTAGTCAATGATTTTGTTTTATTAAATCTTTTTTAATCTATGGATAAATCGCAGCATATTTCTTTACTAGCTGTTGTATGAATTTAGGTAAGTGATTAAAATGTAAATAATTTCCATCGAAATCACGTCAAGTTTATAATGTTCTTTGTAAAAACCAAATATACTACATGGGGCAAAACCTAATGAACCAAATTCTCAATATCATTAAGAGTTGATTAACCAATGAATAGAATAGGCGTTTAGAATTTCAAATGATTTTTTTTATCGCTTCTTATTACGAGACAGCATATCATCAAGTACAATCAGTGTACAATCTTTAACGAATGAAATATTGTATTACACTACAGTTTAAACTATATTCTTAACAACATAAGCCCGATATTGGTATAAATGAATCAATATTGAACCTTCAATTGTTTCGTCATGAACTTTCCGCACTCTCACAATGCAAACCTGGGATTGGGCTGTCAGTTACAAGGAAATCTGAACCGTATACTAGTATGATTAAGTTACAATTAGAACGATATATTGTATTGGATGGTAAAGCCTTTTGCTATTTTCTCTTCGGGTATTTCCCGAATCCGCCTGACGATTGGTCATGCGTCTTCAGCCACGCTATTATTTCTGTGATAAGTATCGATCTTTTTTAATATAACAGTATTCCAATTGTTTGTAGTTCACTGACTAAGACAGCTGAGATTGCTTTTTAAAATGCTTTTTATCGACTGTTTCCTGGACAGCGCGCAAGTCACTGCAGTATCTTAAATGAAATACAGTGTTGCAAAAAGCTGAGACTAATTTATAATATTGAATCATGGACCTTTTACTTGTTACGGGTTTTTGTTTTTATTTTCATCGATATCAATTTAAAATAGATAGATATAGCTAAAGAAAATGTCGATACCATTAAAGAAGTTCCGGTTTTAACAAAACTTTAAACAAAAAGTACCCTTTCTTATTCATTCAAAAGTATCACAACTGTAATAAGTAGATATATTAATTTAATTCGTTGTATAAAATTACAATGAAAATCATTAGTTAAAATGATATTAGCGAACAAACGGATACATAATTGAAGATTATCTTAAGTCGTGAGAAAATCTCACAATATTGTAAGATCTCTCAGTATTTAATAATACCAGATGTTATGTTACCGGATCTAATTTTATTCAAATGTACTATTTAATCGAATGAATGAGGGCTATGAATGAAAGAATTTTAATTTTACATAACAATAACCAGTTATGTATATAAGCGTACATAGTTAATTCAAATGATATTAAAAGTAATAAAAAAAATTGTGTTATAAAAAAATGGAACATTGAAAGTATTATAACTATGAGTAATAATGTAATCATCAGCTGCAACTGTTGCCAGAAGTTGCATAATAATGTTTATAAAAATAAAATTGTGCATAGTAATGATGTGTTTTTTTTTGTACCGACCTAATGTGTTACGTGGGCTTTATTCATAACACGCAACGGAGATCGTCTGACTCTTTTTCGATAAAAAAAAAAACAAATGGGTACGTAAATTCCGGTTTATCGCTTGTCATATTTTATTTTTAATTCACAATTATTTCAAACACGCGGAAGCACACGCCAGATTGTTTTGTTTACGTGAAATTATGTTTTTTATCGAGAACACATATCGTTTTTATTCCAGTTTTGTTTTGTTTTGTTTTTATTTCGCTTCGTACGCGAAAAGAAAAACTTAGCAACAAAACTTTCAACGTACTGGTTGTTTCACATTTGAAAATAACAATGCAACAATTGATATTTTCAACGTTAGAATTAAAACGATTCCCGGAAGTTTTGATAGTCTCAGAAACCTCAGTAGAACTTTATTTGAACACTATTACATCCATAGTAAGTTTTTGTTTTTCAACAATTTTTTTTTCCAATGTTGGTTTGGAAACGGGCTCCCGTCATAATGATAAAGTTTAAGGGCATAGCCGAAGACGCTGAATACGTGCGGGTTAAAAATTATCACTCATCTTAGTAAATATTATTACTCAACTCTAAAGTACGCAGGTTTCCTCACGATGTTTTATGTGATCATATATGTAACCTATCATATTCTTTAATGCACAACAAGTACAGATAGATACGAATAGTCCTTAAAAGTATTAATATATGTACCAAATTCAGCCCTATCGCTAACTAGTACTACCCAGGCAACTTTTGTATGTATACAGTAAACAGAGAATTGATAAAAAAATAGATATACAATTTTTTTTTAACATTGCGACTGGAAACGGCTGTAATATCGAGCTGAATACAATACATTACAATTATACAAAACAAATTATCTTTATTATGCACCAGTACTACATAAAAACAATGAAATGTCGTATAATAGAACATTTCGACTCAAATGGCGGTCTTATCGCTGAAGATTGTTCTCTTACAGACAGCCATTGTTGAGAATGATGAAAGGAATTATATTAAACGGGATAAAGGTTGTGTACACATAAAAAGTAAAAGTTTAATTTCTTCCGCCTTTTATTGCTTTAATACTGCAAATCACTGACAAGGAACAACCAGCGACATTCATTGCGAGATATGTCACCTCTGTTATAGAAAAGACATAAGGGAATATCCATCTGTTGTGCATATATTTAGAACATTATTAGTCTCTAGAACTTTGAAGCACTGATGTGAGTTACAGGTTATCGAGCAAATGTTAAATGTCAGGAGAAATGGCATTTCGTATCTGATTCCGATTTCCCTTGTGCTCTAACACGCTGCTCTATTAGAGAAACATGGCAAAGAGAGGCAGGTCAAGCATTAGTGGCCAGTCGTTATCGTTATATACGCGTAATGCTTGCAAGGATAGAGATATTTGGCAATCGGTACTTTCTGCCTACCCCGTTAGGGACCTGGCGTGATGTGTTGTTGTTGTTGTTGTTGTTGTTGTCGTCGTCGTCGTCGTCGTCATCGTCATAGTTGTCGTTGTCGTCGTCGTTGTTATTGTTGTTGTTGTTGTTGTTATTGTTATCGTTATCGTTATCGTTAAATCTTGTCGAAGACTTTAAAAAGGCACAATAAAAACATCTGAGAAAACGACACAGCAGCTTAGTTGAGCACTCTCCAGGCCTCCCGCTTTTACAAGAGATTTGTACCAAGCATTGGAACACAAAAAACCACACCTATTTTAGCACAAACAACAGAATAAAACACTATGTACACTGTTATGATATGATAAAAAAAGCGGTGTTCGTAGTAAGTGCCGTCATACAACATACGATTATGACGCGGTCAGTTTGTTCTACTGATAGTGTTTTGTCTTGACGGTGATAGATGCTAGATGCTAAGAATGATAGTATGATCTTTCTCAGGTCTTGCTCACGGACTTATGATGTCATATTATCAAATCTGTTTAGTATCAAATCGTATTACGACACGTTTGATTTCATCCAGATGTAACACATGTTTAGCAAGATAGCTGCGTTTGATCCTTAATGCAGCACAGCGGTAGAATGTGGCTAAATGTCTGTGGCACGCAATCTTAATAAGGTCACGTATAGAAGACGCTGTGACCTGTCAACACTCTAGTCTTCACACAACTTGCGTTTTACATTTCATTGATAGTATTTGTAGAATGAAATCGAATAGGGAGTTTTTTTTTTCACCGGCTTTTTTCTCCCAGTCT
Organism: Passova gellias; assembly: GCA_018249975.1. Classification (NCBI taxonomy): domain Eukaryota; kingdom Metazoa; phylum Arthropoda; class Insecta; order Lepidoptera; family Hesperiidae; genus Passova; species Passova gellias. The sequence continues at coordinate 9,696 of DWUN01001910.1, read as the reverse complement.
ACTACAGTCAGAAGGGCACACAAAGTCGAAGTTAAATGATTAAAACATGACCTTCATTGAGAGTATGTATGTACGTTGTAATGAATAAAACAATTTGAATTTGAATTTGAATTTTAATTTTAATTTGAATAAATCAACAGCCTGAAGGCATGATGGTAAGTGGTTACCGTCGCTTAGGACATGACAAACTCCAGAGAAGTTGCTTTGCGCGTTTTGAAGGTCTTTTTACGCTTTTCTTGAAGAATCCCACGTCAATGGGTTCCGGTAACACCTCAGATGGCAGTTCATTCCACAGTTCATTCATTTAGTTATGTATATTTCTATCTACAGTCGGATACATTCTTCGGAATCATTGCAATGAGTATTTTCTTAGCGTAATCGCTCCAAATATTTAATCAACAAAGTATACAGTATACTAATTGTAATAAAAACAGTTTAAAATTTATTCAAATATAAACATACACATTGCCAGTCATTCTAACGTATTTGTACAAGAGTTTTTCTTATCTTTCAATTTATTAGTAAGTCCGACGTGTGTCTCGTTGAGTCAACAAAATTATCATGTTTTAATATTCAATTCAAACATGTGGCAGTTTGCTTGATAAAAGCTTAACGGTGACAATATTGACATAACCGGCGCTACTGTCTGGTCTGATTGAATTCGTTATATCGATGTTTCTGTGATTTTTGCTATCCGACCAAAATCTTACGGCATTACACTGTTCCTGATTTTGTTCGTTCATTTATTTATTCGTATGTTTTTGCTGTCTAACGAAGAGCTTACTGCACTACACTGTTCGGCTGCACTTTAATGAAACATGTTAATAATAAACCCAACAACTAGTGTCATTAATTAATAACAATACAATAATAATTGGGACAATAACACAAGGCTATCCGATTCCTAATTAGGCAATTCAATCTTTTTGTCATAGCAACCTTACAGCTGATGGACGTGTAAAAGTACGATATAATAATTATATAGATATTTTTTAATTAATTGCTTGATAGCTATGTTAGTGACCAATTAATTATATCAATGGCACATTGTTCGATAATCTTTATGAAAACTATTAACTCTGTACGCGATAAGTATATAGGATAGCTGCATGAATGGGTGGATTGAGTTATATTTAGAACTGTTATAAAATAACAACGAAATTCGTATATTTTTATGAATTCCTACTTCGTTCTCAGGGATAATCATGTAATTGTAAGAGCCTATGTAAAAATGTAGGTCTGTTTAAGAATACAGATTTGGTATTCACTGCAGATATGCGCATAAATGATTAGCTTAAAATTAAAAAGGCTTTTAAATAGAAACGTTGTTACACAGACGCGGGATATGAAACAATCATTTTTAAACACATAGCACGAAGCCTTGAGCCGTAGTTAACTTCATGTGGTCGGGGCCTAATAAAAACATCAGCGCACCGTGTTGTGACGTAGCGTGAGAACATCTTATTAAGCACACATTAACAAGCGGTCTCGGTGCCGGCTCGGGCAGTCGCACGAGCTGCGTAAATTAATGATATATCACTAACAAGGTGTTTCGGTAATTCGTCGGCACGGAGAGCTCGAGACAAGCCCCCTTTGTTGACGAGTTAGCGCCGCGCGCCGTTCCCACAATCTTCCGTAGCGGCCGCAATCTGCACTAGATAGTATAATGTTGTGCAACAAATCATCGCTGGCATATTTATGCCTTGGATAAATTACTCGTTCGGCTATAACAAATCGTTAGACTGTGTTTCGTTTGATAAATAATAATCCATGGTAGATGATAATCCATCTTTCGAATACTCGTAGGTATAATTCGTTAGAAACGTTTTGATTTAAAAGCATCTTATCGTTTTTATTTATGGAACGCAGACCTACGTGCGTTTACGTATACTCGTATATACAGCAACTAAACAATACATGGATATCAATGATACAGCTTTAATAACAACTCTAAGCGGAGATAAATTTTATTAATGAGAAGTCGCATTCTGATTTATGACATAACGTATCTATATTATCTTTTCAAACACGTAGTGAGGGGAAAAATTTGTAATATTAAAAAATATATATTCTTTAAAACACAAATATATAACTGTTAGGTGAGCTGAAAAACATACTTGTCACGGCCGGATCAATTTGCCTCGGAACAAACTGACCATTGCGAACGCTGTAACGACAATGCTTCTTGAGTTCCGGTTACGTGATCCCACCAAAATATACCGTTCTGTTTGATGTAATCTTATCTTAATTACACTTTTTGTATACTAATTCAAGTTGTATCCGCTAGCGTATCTCGTGGTAATCCCCAACTCGGTGAATTAACACAATACGTCATAATATTGTAATATCTAATATCATTATCTAGGGTTTTCGAATTAATTTAATTTCTTACGAGCTGCAATACTTTAGACTTCGATCTTGTTAGGTAGTGCAATGAATATAAATACTTATAAAATGTCTGATTTAAAGGTTTTTTTTAGAAAACTAAACAGTTTCTTTTATACAGATATACATGTACCTCCCTCAGAGATGAACAAAATTCAGCAGTATTTCACCAAAATTTTTCAAAAATATGTTTTGAAAATCAATATTAAAATTTAATGTATCCAATATTACAGCAACACTGTATGGTTCTTTGAACGGCGTCAACAACCCATAGCGACCGTAACCAGTATGTCCGGACTAGCAGATGCAAGGGATAAAAGACTAGAGATCTTCGAACAGAAAAGAAAGACTATTTAAAAAAAAAGCATTGCCTACTCAATTATCAATAATAAATGTCAGGTATTTCGAGAGCTTATTAAGCTGTACAGCTGGAACTAAAGGCTCATTAACACTGCGTCTGTTTTATTGTTATTCTGTTATTATTTGTTCCCCGAACATTTTATATTACCTTCCCTGAATTAACACGATTACATATTTTAAAACCAAAATTAGCCGAACTGGTCAAGCCGTTCTCGTGTTATTCGCTTAGCAACACATTCGGCGATTCATTTTTATTTATATAGATTATATTGATGTATTATTACATAATCACGGTTATTGATGAATTACTCACGCACGTGGATCAATCATTTGTCTTCAGTCATAAGCTTGATAAGATCCACTATATCAGAATCAAGATAATATTGTGTTCTCTCTCTTTAAATGGGCAGAAATACAGAGATACATTTATATCGCTTTTGTTTTTTCTTTAGAACATAGGCAATATTACAACAACTAAACAGATTCAATACAAATTGGGTGACACTGAATTACTGAAGATTTTAGATATTTTGCTTTTGACCTATAAGGGTTTGATATGAAAAACCACAAAAAGGTAGTTAGTAGAACTCTCATTATTTCTATTTTTAGAGAAAAATAATCCCGTCCCTCACTGCTGGACCGGGTCTCTTCTCATAATGTGAGAGTTTATTGTATAATTAAGTAGCTGACCCGGCAAACGTTGTTCTGCCATATAAACTATAACAGTATTTCTCCACTATTTAATGGATCTTATTTTAGATATGAACCTTCCTCTATCTATTAAAAAAAACCGCTTCAAAATCCGTTGCTTAGTTTTAAAGATTTAAGCATACATAGGGATATAGGGACAGAGAAAGCGACTTTGTTTTATACTACGAGTAAGTAGTGATTATTCATTAATCAGACAATCTCGGTGTTCAGGAACAACGCCACATCCGCAACCAACTTCAGTTACGACGGACACTAACAAATCAGTTGTGTGTCTTACTAATTGATAATAACTGGAGTAATATGTACCAATAATCCTATCGCCACACACCTACAACTGAATATCGACCAAATGCGTATTATTAACAATTTAAACTAACTGGACTAAATGGCGTTGACGGTCGTACCCTTAAGTTACAAAGTGGGTTGCAGATATCCATTTGACGGCAGCGGCCACTTGAGATTATTGTTTGCTCGTTTGCAACTTTCACGATATAAACCAATACTAGTCTTGCCCTGCGGCATCGCTCGCGTTGATAACAATAACGTCTTTGGATAAATGCACACGCGGCTATCTGGTTCCAAATTAGGCAATATTATGGTTGTGTTATAGTAAATACAAAGTTTGTCGTGGATGTCAATCGAACCCACGACCTTCAGGTTTGGAGTCCGCGTGTCTAACCACCCAACAACGAGGGCAGTCAAATACTTGACACATTAATTTACACATGTACTTAAATACGTACCAAAAACTATCGATAATAGAATAATTCGATAACAGAATACCAGTTATTAGACTCGTATATTTAATATTTTAAACAACATATATTTTGATGTTGACATACCAAAATACACCGGCTTAGCCCTGCGTGATTTTCGTCTATAGTGGGTCTTGTAATCAACTAATGTACATGGCACCATATCGACCTTATTCCAAACGAAATAAGAACCATTGTTTAGGAATAGGTGGTAAATGGTTGTAATCTGTACATTATAAATATTAATGAATTTGTTTGCCAACACACCGACAATTGAATGGCAGTTCATTTATTTGAATAAGCCGCTTGTGGCTACCAGCGTTTTAGAATCCTATTATTAGTAAGAGGATATTTGTATTGATAAGGCATTTAATAATGACATGTATTCATTATTCTTATTATTTGACATTCTTCTGCTTTTCACTAGGTTTCTTTTAATTAGCTACATTTTTGTTTAGTTAATAAAAATCAAGGGTAATCAATATTGATATTAAAATAGCATTAGGTTTAATTTTAGTTGAATTATTGCCGTGCAGTAGTTGAAGAGGAAACACTTGCCCAATAGTGGGACGAAAAACTAGCACCTAGTTTATAAACAAAATGTACTCTCTTTTTAATTACAAAACACGGAGAGCGCTAAGAAAATGCCACTCATTACTTAAAAGGCAAACTTAGCTCAACTTGCTTAATCTTACTCTAGCGCACTAGTTGCAAGATTGGCAAGCCATTAGCTAAGTTTTACAAGCTTTCGGTTGCAGTTCTTGGATTGAAGATAATTTATCCGTTTAGTTACGTTAATTTTAAAAGAGAAAAGCAGATGATTTGCTGCTTTTCTCACTCAACTCACACGCAGTTTTGATGTTAAGATATGACCAATAAATAGTCGTTACCTTTACCTTTAATCTGTTAGCGCTGCTCTTAAGAACTCCGTATGCTAATTACCAACAACAATGTAGGCAATTTTCTTTTATGTATTCAACCTAGCAAACAGGCAGATGACATGATGGTTACGGTCGCCTATGGACATGTGCAACACTAGAGGAGCTGCAAATGCGTTGCTAGTTTTGAAAGGGTGTTTCCACGCCTTTCTTGAAGAAGCCCATGCTTTAGAACTCCGGGAAAGCTTCAGATGATAATTGTAACAAACACTGATCTAATTAACGTACATTTTAAAAATGGAATTAATTTCAAACACGTCAAGGTAAGGTACTCTAATGTGTATACATATATATATACGAAATACTGTGCTGACTCGACATATACCCACTAGACGCTATTAACCAATTGTAGTTCATCACAGTTCTCTGTCTGGAAGTGGTTCGTTCATTACATCGTAGTTCCATGGCCAAATAAATCCAACAAGTTTACACGGAAGTAACAAATATGAAGCGTCAAAATTGTAGTTTCAAATTCCTGAATAACAACACATTCCTGATCCAAACAAATTTAAACATAGGTTTCTTGTCTATGCGTATGTAAGAATGAAAGAAGAACAGGATATCCTTTTTTTAAATTATCGAATCAGAAGTATGACGAGAGAAATTATAAATACATCTTACCAAACGATAACGCTTCTTTTCTATCATGTCAAACATTTTAAATGTCCTATAAATATCACCTCAAACTATCTGAAATCACTGTAAAGTACACGAAAGAATAGATTTTTTTTTGTATCTATTCTGCACTATATCGGTACAATCTTATCGTGAAAAGATTGCAAGATGTCACCCAAAATTCTATATTTCCCGATCAGCTGTTTCTTATGTAATGCTTTATACAGAATGATTCATATATTCACATGATTCACAATAGGTAGTTTTGCTTTTGTTTTAATCAGCTCATATTAGGGGAGACACCGGAAACTCGATCAACGCTACCAGTGAACCAATGAACTTGCTACCGCTTTACAAATGTCCACGCATGTAGACATACATTATTTATATTTAAATTATTGAATTATTGAAACTGGGTGAATTGATTTATTTTTTGTTTTATGGCAATAATTATGACAATGATATAATAAACAATTACAATTATAGCGTAATTAAGCTACATGAAATTGATTTATTTTGTATATTATAATTGTAATTGTGATTATAATAAACAATTATAATTATCGTGTTACAGAAACTAATTTAGTTGAATTGTTTTTGCATAATACATCAATAATTTTGATATTTAATATTAAACAATTATCCGCGTGAGTTCTTGTTTATAACACAACTTTTTACTAAATAAATAATGTTTAGAGCACATTTAACTAAACATTTGACTAAACGTGAAGTATTTGAAAACACTTGTTCTAAATGTGAAACGGAAAATATATGAACACGAGTTACTAAATAATAAGAAATAAATAATATCATCGCGGACATGCATATGGAATGATAATACACGGAATTTAAGATAATGCAAAGATAAATGGCATGTTGCAAAGATACCGCAAACACCTCAATCATAGTTCACCAATGGTGAGATTCGATAAAATCTGGATATAATTCACTAGCTGACCCGGCAAACGTTGTTCTGCCATATAAATTATAATAGTACTTCTCTACTATATAATGGATGTTGTCTATACATATAATAAAACTGTAGTAGAGTTCAATTCATTACATTGAATAAAAACTAAAAAAAATACCCCTAGAGGTCTTCATACAAGTAACACAAGCCAAAAAAAATAATTTTGAAATTTTTGTCTGTCTGTCTGTTGTTCGGCTTTGACGCAAAAACTACTGGACGGATTTTGATGAAACTTGTTTTGTTATATAACTGTTAGATCTCGGTATAATTTATTTTGAACTACTCCAAGTGTTGCAAAGTCTATGCCACGCGGACGAATTCGCGGGCAAAAGCTAGTTATACATATAAGCCTTCCTCTTGAATCACTCTATTTAAAATACCGCATCAAAATCCGTTGCGTAGTTTTGAAGATCTAAGCATAAATAGGGTCTTTGTTTTATCTGGATATCATTCATATGTAAGCAAACCGCGCAATGTTTACGCGGCCGATGGACGTTCGTACGAACACAGCCGCTCGGCACGCCTTTGTACTCGTCATATTAAATCCCAGAGGCAATCATAGCTTGTATTGTGCTAATCGTAAAATTACCATGACGACGATGAAAGCGACGATATCAAAAGCGGCAATCATCTGACTATCCTATTAGCCTAGTGGTTAATAACCTTGACAGCTAAACGAACGACGAGCGGTACCACCTACTCCTACAGATCTCACCTCCGCGGCACAACAATAGACACATAACCCATTTTTTATAATTACATCCCGGATACACGGTGTTTTTATAGATTCTAAATACCGTGTTGTCATATTTAAATCGGAATATGACCGCCGGTCAAGGAACAGTAGGTTGGAACAAAGGACGGTATAAAAATACGTAAACAAAATCTCGTAAGCTCCAAAGCTAAGGAAAAGCTAAGCGAATATGTTTTTGTTATTTTTCATATGACGCTGCGAGTTTCAATCCGGGCAGAATGTGAACCGTGTGTGTGAAATTAAGCAAATCGTGCACCACAATAACAATAGTTGATAGACTAACATAGGAAAAATTCAAGCATATAATAAAAACAGACATATATAAAACAAATAGTCTTGTACATCACACAAATATTGATCTTTGCTGGGAACCCATGATTTACAACAACTATTAGTTAACACGGATTATGGTGAATGAGGTTTGATTGGATGGTATCCATAACAATATAACCCGGATTCCATGATATTGGTCTGAATATTTCCAATCACAACTACCGTCAACTACTGTTATCTTAAAAGAGCTGGTAGCAGACACTGAAAAGCTAATGAAAACATTATATCTTGTAATCACCCACACTTCTATATTCTAGACACACATGTTACTTTCCACACCGCACAAGGCATTATTAATTCTCGTGTAAACCACGTGCAATATTTGTATTCATTATTTTTATTAGACAAACTGCGTTGGAAGTTGAAACGTGATCAAGCACATGTACATACTTGGTTGAGACTTTTCAGAAGTGGTCGTAGCGTTTTCCCAAATCGTTTCAAGTGCAGTGTGCAGAGCCAAAGAATGGTACTTGCTACCGGTCCCTATCTTTCCCGATACATGTTACTTAGTTTCAAAACAAGAGGGAATACGTATTTTCTAGGCAACTGTACTACATCTGACACTGCATCATCAGGTGAGCTCGCAGTCAAACAGAGGTCAGTCAACTTTGCTCTCTTCATTTTATATATACGTCAGCTTTGGTTTTGGCACCTTAATGCCGTATTAGGGCTGTTCAATGAATGTATCAATAAATTGGCGCTATTGAGTATTAAGCCTTATGTCTGTGACGCACTGGTTAGGGTACTGATAGAAATAAATTGACGCGACCACTTTAAATCATCGAAATCGAAAATTACTGTTCGTTTCACTGATGCATCAAAAGCACTGGCGTGCCGACGACCCCATTAATAATACATTTGACCCGACGAGATAAACGCTCACAATTCACGACCATGTTGCTCCACTAGTTAAGTTCAATTTCCATCCAAGATAGTCGTTTATTAATAGTATGATGGCCACAAATATTTGCTCTATATCGACGTATGTATGTGTCTATTTGGAAAGTGGAAAGTTGTTTGAGATCAGAGATCGTGGTCTAGTTGTCCATAGACATTAATATATTGTTATGAAATACGCGAGAATAAAAAGGCTGCTTGCTTATAATTTCGTGAATAATTTTAAGCGCACACAGTTTAAGAGCCACTGACAATAGTTGACTAAGTAATCAAACTAAGTTTGCGATCGCTTAGACGTTATCTTCGCGTATCGGCTGTTAGAACGCTGTTTAAACTTTCAGAGTAACGTATTGTGTTACGTCGTTCTTATTTCGATACATCATTAAAAGTAAACAGGCTGAAATTACACTATTACAAATCCATTCACAAATACAAACACTACTCACGTAACTACATAGATATAGATTGCTCTCAGATAGATATTATTGGCAATAGTTAACAAACTAATCAAACTAAGTTGTCGGTCGTTTGAGCGTTATCTCCGCGCCTCCGATACGAAACGCGCTGTCTGAACTTGAAAACTTGTCTGCGGCACAGACAATATATTACCAAACTGTTTATTAACTTGCCGGGCATGAATCCAACTGTAAATTCTACTATTCAAAAGGTGACTGAGCATAAAAAGTTTAGAATCACCACATGTCATGAGCTGAAGAGATTTTTCGTTCCCACGTCTGTTCTTAAATTAAAATGTTAATTGAAATTAGATTTTAACCATCGACAGAGGAATCTGTGCTAATATTTTAAATGCGAAAGTGTGTTTGTTTGCCCTTTCACGTCGAAACGGAGCAAGAGATCGATGTAATTCTGGGTACCAGAGATAAGTTTTGTGTTTATTTTAAATTTTGCATGTGTAAATTGTAATAAATTAGTAATAATAGTAATATAAAGTAATAATAGTAGTTAAATGTTTTATTT
>DWUN01001909.1:0-15182 GCA_018249975.1 Passova gellias | reverse complement strand
TATATAACATCACGCTAAGATGAATAGGAGAGGAGCAGCAATGAAAAATAATTTATATGGCAGAACAACGTTTGCCAGGTCAGCTAGTGAATTATAAAAAATCATCGCGAAATGCGCCCTGTTTACCATCAAGCTGGCTGCTACGGAAACAAGCAGAGCTGCTCTTCCGCAGCCTGCCCTAGAGACCAGGGATCGTGGATTCGACTCCCGCTCAGGACAAACATTCGTGTGATGAGCGCACCACAGCCGATGCTCACCGTCGTACAGGCTCTGTCCAGTTTGGGATCAGATGACCGCGAGTAAGGGTGCCCCAAGATATTATTTATTAACCTCATTGGCTTGCAAAATTGGTGACTTTATATGTATAAGATGTTTTCCTATGTGCACTCTCCGCTCACCTCTTGTTTCGCCCGTTGCAGGTCGCGTTGCAACTGCGCCTGCGACTCCATTATCTTCGTCTTGAACTCGTTCGCCTGCTCCAGCTGGAGCCGCAGCCGCTCCAGCTCGCGCAGCTTCTCCCTGTCCTCCGCCCTGCGCACCTTCAGGGTCTCGAGCTTCTCTTTCAGGTCTTCCACCTCCGTTTTCAAGTTCGAGATCTGCAATATCATCAAGGTATTACACGAGAGAGTTTACATCGTTACGGGAGTGATGTGTTTTGAGTGTTGCCAGGTTGCCAGGTTATTGACCCCTTTATTTTATTTTATTTAAATCAAGAAACTACATATAGCCTTTGGGTCTAGCGTCTCAATGACATCTCCTGTCTCTTTCTCTGTCTCTCTCCCTCTCTCTCTCTCCCTCTCTCTCTCTCCCTCTCTCTCTCTCCCTTTTCCTTACCTCCTGTTGCGCTTGGATGTTGGCCAGCTTCTCCTCCGCTAAGGATCCGACCTGAGGCGAGGTGATGCTCTGGCCGGGCGTGTACTGAGGCGTGAGGGTTTCCACGAAGCCCGTCTGGGGAAAACGTTACATAGGGTCATTCAAGTATTACTTAAGTAGAATATTTGTGACATTTAACCCCCGCCCCCCAACTCCACCCACCACACCCTCTCCTGTCCCTATGCTTACGTAAACATTGCCAGATACATATTTTGAAATGTTCGAATTAAAAGCTACTACACTTTAGACAAAAAATTACGAAATAACAAGTAAATATTGGTTCACGTTACCACCATCTAGACATAGTCATCCATATAAATAAATAAAATTGGAGTGTCTGTTTTTAACATTAAAATAACAGCCTTTTTATTAAATGCATATATACCCTGTACATCTACCAAAGAATATTTTTTACAATTTTAGTCTGTCAGTTTGTTCGTTCCGGCCAATCTCTGGAACGGCTGGACCGATTTTGTCGGGACTTTCACTAGCAGATAGCTGATGTAATAAGGAGTAACTTAGGCTACTTTCTTTAAATCTATTTTTTTTCAATTACGTATAGATTATATAAAATGACGCGTAGGTAGTCGCGGGCACAGCTAATCAAATATACGCAAAGCAAAGACCAACCGCCGTTCAAACGGAGTCGCCAACGCGTCGCCGTCTTTGAAAGTGAGTGACTGACCTCTACGAAGGCCGCCCTCTTCACCAGGTCGGGTGATGTGGCTCGCTCCGTGGTCGGCGACACGTACGACGTGAGCGACTGCCGGCTGCTCGCCAGCGACGTGCGCGAGCTGACATTGAAGTTCACATTTAGCGTTCGTTCTTCGCATAAAGGAATGTTTCGTGCACGAACAAGCGTTTACAGAGCGTGCGCTGGTACATGTGAAGTAGCTGCATAGGTATATTTCGAAAATAGAACACCGATAACGGTATAACTGAATGCCTGTTTACATCAAACGCTCAATAGATGGCTTTGTTTTTTATTTATACGTCTACGAATAGATGGCACTGGCGAGATACGCCTGAATCGCGATGATGATATTTTTTAAACGTTACTAAAACTAAAAATCTTCAAAACTTCATTTTACCTTTAGAGATGTTATGCTAGATTTGAATGGATTGTTAAGTAATTATAATTACACGAAAAACAATAAAATACAATTCTCCTAACAGCATGCAGTAACTATAGTCGACGTTTGTTAGTAACAGTGGTTTAAACGTTAGCTAACATTTTAACATTAATCTGTATCTTTTATAAAGCATCAAAGTGGAACTTAACTTTAAATCGGAGTCAAAAATGGCGCGAAAATTGTGCGCACACAACAGAGCACATTTTCTCTATTTAAAACAGCTGATCTACTATCGTTTTTGCAAGTGCTAGCTTATAATTAAATAAAATACTACAGTCACAACGTCACAGATACTACGGACAGGGTTGCCAGTTTAAGCAAAACAATATATTTATTCAATTTTTTCAATTAAATTAAACATTAAATACACATACATTTCAAAACTTTTTTTGATAGATAAATAATAAGCAATTAAATTATTATATTTAGCAATAAAACAATCATTGTAGTCATTACCATTTTTAAACCTGGCAACATTTTAGAATACATAGCGGCGACTGGCAACCCCATCGTATCACGCCGGTACATACTATATCACATATTACCTCGACATGGACAACGTGCCGGCTTTCGTCTGCGCTGGCGACGCCTTCCGTCGGACCCTTCATCATGAATTTACTAAGAGTTAGTACTAACATCCATGTTATGTTCAACGTACACGACATACATTGCTATGTCATAGAATACAATAGCATGTGTAACAGTGACACGCCCACCGATGGTTGCGAAACAATCCGATTATGAACGCATTTTCTTTTAATTTTTTTCAATTAATATAACACAACTTTTTGGTTTTTGGTCTACGCTTTATTTCTTTAGAGTTCCTCTGACATTGTGGAAGACTGATATGATTTATATCAATTTAAAGTTATATTCAAGATTCACTACTGTAAATAGGACTCATAGTTTTTTTTCAATGAATTTCATTGTCTGGTGAAGCCTATGTCCAGCAGAGGACATTTGTGATCTTAAAAGATAATAATAATAACAACTGGGGACAATTCCACAGGCGGCTATCCGTTTCCAAATTAGGCAATTGAAACACACGATTTAATACTTATTAGATATTTTTATTACAACCAGACTCAGAACAAAAAAATGTGCTCATCACACATATATGTATGTTTGTCTTCGGTGGAAATCGAACCCACTACCAGTCAATGATAACAATACTATCTATATCGCTCAATGTTTTTTGCAAACAGAAGCAACACAGTTGTATAGAAACCAACTAAAAATCTATGCAGTCCGTACACTTTTTGTTCGCGAAAAAAAAGCATGGAACAATTTTTATTAACAAAAAGTTGTGCTATATTTCCTTATCAAGTTTATCATTTATCATTCGACCCTGTTTCACTAGCGTTTCGCGAGATGCAAATGAATGGCGCAGTGGAGAGTCAAGTCTGGGTTTGCACGATTGTGTGCGGCCAAGTACTCGTCTCAAATACTTTTGGCAGTTTGCAAAAGTGGCAAATGTGGCAACCCCGCAAGCCCGGTGGCACGGTGAAAACGGCTCCGCTCAGCTAAGCGCTAGTCTCGCTTCCAAAACTGACAAGACCGCTGCCGCCCGATTGAAAATAGACAAGAAGATATTCAAAAACATGGCAACATTTTACAGCACATTAATAAGCTTAAAGCGCTTTGTATAAAAAAAATCTGATTACTACGCTAAATATCATCACTTAAAGGAATAACTAAAAATATTTACAAAGATAGCTCCCTCCCTTTCTTTCTAAAACTGCAATATATACGATCCATACTAATTGTTTAAAACGTGTAATGAATATCTAAAAAGCTATTGGAAAAGTGCAACCTATTTATATACATGTCTTGTGGCGATCGGCCCAACAGTGGACCAACATAGTCCCACCTGGCATTGAGTGTCAGTCAGCCAGATCAAAACCCAAGCCAATAACTATAAGTTACTGTTACAACTAAACTATAATGATTGGAACACCCCAAGAGGGACTCTGCCACACCACAGTCCCGTCTGTAAGATCATCATGGTTTATGCTAGTGAATATCGTTACCAAAATATACTATGCAAGGCATAATAGTGAAACAGGGGTTTGAAATAACGTAAAATGTTAACACATATCAAGTAACAATGACATGTAGTCATATATGTATTATGAAACCGATATAAAATGTATTATCCAATCAATCAACCATGATCCTTTTGAGACCAGTATTTTCACACTATATATCTGTTAAGTATACATTACTGTATGCTATCTTTCTTTACATAAAAATATCTAAAATATTTAAAAAATATATTAAACCGTCAAAAAATCTTAAAAAGTTTTTTTTTCAAATTTAAATGGGACTAACTTCGATACCATACCCTTTCGAATAAAAAAAAGAATTATCAAAATCGGACTACTCTGTAAAAAGTTGTTGCGTGGTCATACATAAAAAAAATATATATATAGGCGTCAACTTGAGAAGCTCTTTTTTTCGGTTAAAAACTCAACAGATATTGTTTTCATTGTATTCAGTATAATAAAATAAATTTTACATCGATTGCAACTCTTACATAATGTAATATTATTGACAATAAACCATACCACGATGACATTGCGCTTATTACATATTAAATTCAAACCATACGCCTTAGAGATAAGGTGTAGAATGCTTTGCATGAACACCTAATTGGTTGCGAAGAAAAAGTTCAACTTGAATTGTTGTGGAGTTTCTTCCGATGTCAATTGGACATAATATATACAAGTCTGTCATAAAAATCTCAACATGAGAATTACAAAAAAAAATCTTTCATCATAGTAATTGCTCCATTCCCTTTGATTTTATATTAGCCAAGCACTAACCTGCTTCAATGCCAACTAACGGAGAATTGTTCATTTAAAATTCTCTGTGGTCGTACACTCTTGCCAGAGTTGTCGTGGCATTGATTTAAAATTACCAAAAATATAATTAAAAAATTTTTTTTAAAAAATTAGTCATTGAAACACTTCATAGACTTTTTATAGAATTTGCATTTAGCATTATCAGACCCCTAAAAATGTAATAACAATTAGGTATATCCATTAAAACGGTAAACGATTAGCAATTAACCAAAAAGTAGATATTTTTTCTTAATATCGATTTTATTTTTTTTACATGCAACACTCAATTGACAAATCGCATAACGGTATTCCAGTTGACAACAGAAGAACACCTTGGCAGTGAGAAAAAAATTATTAGTCTACAGTGCGTAAGCTTGGAAGCGGTGCGTCTACATGGTGTTTTTTCTAGTACTCACGTGGTCGGTCTAGACCTCTGGGCCACTGTTATACTAGCGGGGGAAAAAACACTATCAGTTAGAACACTCTATGGACTTATTGCTCTGTGCATACATACTGTCAAACAAACATTGAAAAGCCGACAGCTAAGTGTAATAAAATACAATTTTGAACTTTTCAAAAATATAGCTATCTTTTATTTTTGTTTATTGGTATAATATGTATATAAATCGTTTGTTCTACCAGAAGATATTAGTCTTCAAACAATCTAAGTTAGTTTAAATGATACTGTTCTACGGTTGGCAGACTTGAAAATGGTACCAACATTACAAAGTTTTCACCACTGAACATCAGACACAAAGAATACATTTTAGCACAGAAGTGAAAAGACCTACTCGCTTTGTTTAATTGAAGTGTTGTATGTATGCACAAATTACTTAATGCCAAGAGAATTGAAATGAAATGTACATTAAAACTTGTCTAAAAAAAACACAAACATATTTATATCATTACTGTTGCCAGCAATTATTTATTTTATATAGTATCCATTAACTCATGCGTTTTCTGGAAATCTCTGAAAACCTGAATTCATATAAATCATCAGTTATGACTTTTCATCTACAAGGCTGAGAAGGCCTATTTTTTTTGTGCCAATATTGCTAATAAAAATTTATGGCTTTTTAATCTTTCAATTCTCTTCCATTCTGCGATTTAAAAAAATGTTTCAAATGAACACTCGATGAGAAACTACCAGATAATAATTTATCATTAATTTTGTTACACATAATGACTTAAAAAAAAATTAGACTATTATATGAATGTGTTAAATTAATTAGTTAAATTACTGAATCACTTGTCTATGCTATACATAAACTTTAGCAAGATATTAAACATATTGAAAATTTAAAACTAAATCAATGACTGTCCACATAAATTTAGCACGATAAATAATTACTATGGTAACATTGTGTGCGCCATTTTAATAATGACAATGATAAAAAACAAAAGAAGAAAAAAACCTGTATTATATTTAATTAGCCATATCTATCATTACGAGATACACCTAAGCCCGTTTACGCTACAATTAGTTATGTAGCCAATTTAGCGGCATATATGATGACTATACCTTTCACATACGGTTTGTAAATTGTACTGAAAGTAGCACATGTAAGAAATGTAATATCTCCAGTGTATTGGATATAGAAGCGGTATCTTGATAAACAGTCTCAATTAGACAAATATATATACTCACAATATGTTTACCAATCTCCACTTGGCCAGCAAGGTAGAGTACGGCCTACATCCCCTCATTATGGGAGGAGATCAGGTCCAACAGTGGACCAATAAAAGGGTGGAAACAAATACTCACAGCTGCGAATCGAAGGAAGTTAACAAAGGTGCTCAAGAATCACCTAGCACGAGATAGCTGACACAGCATCATCCAAGAAGTGATGTGAGCTTCTCGTTATTCTTACTAATCAGTAATCCCCGCCTACTAGCCCGGTATTATGTCAAATAATGTTGGGAGGGAAAATTGCAATTGAGACAGAAACACTTATCCGCAAGATTGGACAGTCAACTCAATCCTGCACTAATACATGATTAAATAGTACAACGCCAACTAAACCCGCTACTCAACTAATTGCTATGTAAATCGGACTTAATTTGGCAATTTTTTTTGACTCAAAAAACTTGGTGTACAATTAGTAAAACTAGCCTACAAATTTGTGATTCACTTTTATGCGTGAACAGATATAAAAGTATATGTACCCTTTGGATCGTGCTGAGAATCTCTCCTGCGTCATCTCTGACAATGACAGCTTTGGGGTAATGCTTCTATAGATATAAAAACACGATATGTATACCATAATAATGATAACTATATCGCTGAAATATTAGAGTACAATTTTAATATTCTCATTTTGATTATGCAAGTATAAAACGAATTGTACATAGAAGTCCATATATGATTGTTTGTAAGCCAGATTGTTTGAGATAATTCATTGGAATTGTAAATAGTTCATTATAACATTGAGAATAATACCAGAATCTTGTCAATACTTTTATCCGCTTGTAATATTGAAAATCAAAAAAAAATCACAAAAATTACTTGTAATGACTACATTTAGTCTGATATAATGATAGAGATATTTTGGCGAATCGTATTAAGATTTATATGTTATGCCTGATTTGTGATATCATAACACGAGAGGTGGTACTGCTTATAAACTACACTGATGGTCAAAAAACAAGAACTTTTCTAAAACTCAATGTAGGCAACATTTAAAAAAAAAGCAAAAAAATATTTAACAAAAATTATTATTAATGAAAGCCCTCATAGGACTAACTGCTCAATTGTTGTATTCCAATTGAAAATGATCAGGCTGACTTGTTCATAAACAAAAACTTTTGGCAAAATAAAATTTTTTTGATCATATTGCCATAACCCATAGTGGTATGAAAACAATAAAAATGTAGTAATAATAATAGTGGTTTCTTTCAATGAACACTTACCTACTGAGCCTCCGATTGTTGACCGTTGGCTTTGATTCCTCTATGGAAGTGGACATGGAGTTGTCCATTGGATTGTCCTCTGCGTCCAGCATCTGGATCTGGGTTTGGCGCACAAACACCCCATAGTTCTCTTCACACTGAAATTGTAATGATACAATAACAATATCTGGGGACAATTCCACGCATGGCTATCCGATACCAAATTAGGCAATTGAATGTCCGTGTTATGGTAACAGGACAGCTGATAAACATATATACATACATATGTACAATTTAACACTTATATAGATATCTATATATTATGAATAGCTACAGATCAAAGAAATGTTATGAAATGTGTCTATATTGAAATCAGTAAGCTCACTCTGAAATATGCATGACCACGGACGGTGCCGTTGTTCTTCCCCTTCGGCTCGTCCAAGATGATACCGATCCACTTGCCGCTAGCAAACGTAGGGTACCCAACGTACGCCACCGAGCCTTTCACTTCCTTACCCACCACTATAACTCGCTGGCCAAGGGTTAACCCTTTATCTGACATTTTTACAGCTAAATACTGGAAAAGACAAAAACATAAAGTAGAATAATTGACAATGGCTTTTTTTATAAAACTAACTCAGCAAACAGCAGACCGGCAACCCGATGGTGAGTGGATGGACATGCGACGTCCAAGGACTTTTCCATGCGTTGCCGGTTTTAAAGGAGAACTCTTTTCACGCCTTTCTTGAAGAACCCCATGTCATAGCGCTCCGGGACAGCCTCAGATGGAAGTTGATTCAAAATCTACACAAACGTAGACAATTATCCCATAATGTAGACAATCATAAAATTGTTACGAATGCAAATTATCATAACGATAAACGGTTAGCGAGTTTTCTTAAAAATATTTACTTGAATTGAAAACCAGCATTTATGAGAATCGTAAATGAATTTAATTTCGTATATATTTAGTAATAAATACTCAAATTTATTACCCCGATAGACTTAGCGTACGTTAATTGTACAGGCTAACTTAAATTTTAAGCGTGTCCGTAGAAAATGAGCTGAAAAAGAAAGCAATAATATGCAAGTCTACTTTAGTTAAAATTATCAACAATTACCTCAAACAAACTATGATTACAATTACACTATCGTCTATACGTGTCTGTTATTCAGAAATACACTCATTTCATATTAGTGTAAGCGGATTTTTAATAAATAATTCGTAATTGTTAAATACAATACTAGCAAAATATTATCTGTGCCGTACAGCAGAAATGTCAACGCTGTCAGAGCAACTGAACAGATGAGTCAATCTGTCAAATTGTGGTTCAATATTTCACATTTTTAATGCAGTCAGGCACAGTTTAAATAGCATAAAGTTAATCTAATATTAATATTTAATTACATAGATTATTTTTATAAAAAGTTCGTGTATAAGCATAATTTACTTTTATAATCCCTTTTTATTTTACATATAAAACGTAAATATTTAACATACTTATCTTGCCTTCGACCTTCACGGAGCTGTAACATTATTCATTGCTAATGAGTATTTTCCCTTGCGTCATCGTGCAGATGTTGATACAACGTATCTAATTAAGTTCCATTGTTTTAAACACGTCGTAAGGAAATCAAATCCTAATATTGCTAACGCTAAAGCTTTATACTAACATAATCTATGAGTAATTTAACATATATATATATTTCAGCAATAACGCAAAGGTCTTGATTGTATATTGGTCACAAGAAAATTCCCGAGATATGAAATCTAAAACACAGTAAATATCTACGTTTAGATATATAGTAAACTTTCTTTGATATAATATACTTTGATGCCATATTATCACCTATTCCATATTTATAATATACCATGCCATACGAAACTGAAAACCCGAAAATCCGGAGTAAAGTTAGGACACTAACAAAATTAATCACAAATGTAATTAAGGAAACATATACCAAGCTTGTTACTGTTGGATTTTGAAAATCTGTGAACGATGTAATGGCTTAACAATATCGCAGTTATTTAGCAGAATTACTGTCGTTATCAGATGAATTTATTTGGGTGTACATATCTGGGTACCTATCAATGTGTTGGCATATAAAAAGATATTTGCAATATGTTTTTTAATCTGGATTCTGGATAATTCGACGATACTGTGAGTCGAAACTATACACAGAAAACAGTACACCCAAAAATGTTTAAGAAATACAGTTAGGTCGATAACAGGTGTGTCAATATGTATACATCTTCAGATTTAAGTAATTATTCGTCTATTGATACTGCAAAATGCATGAATAGTAGTAGGGAAAATTTAAATATGTGTACAACATCCTAAATTAGGAATACACAGTTGTATTAACTGTCTATTCGAAATGAACTCTTCACCAACATACGTTGACGAAGTCCATTGACTATATATATCTAGAAATAATATTACATATAAGTATTATAAGCAAATATTTGATTTTGTAGGTTTATGCACATAACAAGAATTGAGACGATTACCTTAATATTTATTTCGCAAAATTATTCAATTATTTCATGACATTACGCGCAATGTTGTATTCATATTTCGTTCTTTTATTAGCATTATCAATATGTGCCTACACTATGCACCTGCGTAATGTTTGATAATATAATTCATATTTAAAGTAAATAAATCGTCGTTATAAGATGTGAAACTATATTTTATATGATAACATTTCGTTTATCAGCTATTACAATACCGCTGTGTGAAGTAAATATTTAAATTACGTATTCTATAGCAACAGATAGGTAGCTAGCTACATGCGATGTGGATGACCTCAACATTGCCTCGCCAACACTAAAACTAGGACATGAGTCATATAACTGATCGCCGTTTCCTTGTGACGAAGTCCACAAGGCAAAAGATATCATAAACAACTAACACGAATAAATATTCGATTACTTATGCAGTAATAATTTCCTACGTATTTTATCTTGCAATGAGAGTCACGTCTTCGTAGCCACCTGCCTAACGAGTTCTTTGACGCATAACGATTTAAAAGCAATATCATCACACGTCCAATTGATTACACCTAAAAAAATCTAAACAAAGGCATTCATATTAATGTCAATGATTTTTCCCTCCATTTTCAGTGTCCATATATTTATCATCTTTGAAATATTATCTGTGGAGAATTATTACAACTATTCTTTACATTTGAAGAGATCACAGGCGTGCTTACTGCTTAGGCGTTTTAGATAACCTATAAATTGACTTACGAAACTCGCTGCTTATTACATGTAGTCCGATAAATTAGCGCAGACAGATATGCAGTGCAGAATTCGTAACTAGTGGCATGTGTTTGTGATTACCATTGCGTGACGAATCCTTGCCAGAGTGGAATTTAACTACTTGGCAAGTCGCGCTACACTTTCACCAGTCCACCGGTCCCGTTAGCGGGGCCGCCACGGGGCGAAATCAAAAACTACCACGTTACAAAAACATGTTTATTTATAATTGAGACACATCATATAATCATTACAGCAATTTAAAGTTATGTCGTAAAAAACAAACAAGTGTTTATTGACTATTTCGTTCGGCGTAATTGCAACTGAAGCTGTCAAAGACGATGAGACGGCGTCGACAATTCAAAAATATTACTTTCATTATATATTACATTAAGAGTGACTGCAAGGCACAGGGCGCGAGGGCCGGCGGCCTGATGTACGATTCTCTGTATACGTCGGTGCTTTCTAAATACATATTTAAATATTCGATAGGGTTATAACGCGAACGCTCTCATTACATATGAGATGATGATGTCACGATGGTGTGAACATGTTATTTGTCGTAAGCTACGCGCGGCCTAGAAGCCGTGCACCTTCAACTGCTCGGGCTTCACGAGGCCGGACTTCGTGAGCCACTGGCAAATGTTCTCGCGCTGATCGCCCTGAAGCTGAAGCACCTCCCCGTATTCTGGGTGCTCCACCACGGTACCGTTGCACGCGAACTCCTTCTTGCATGCCCGCACGATCTTCTTCAGGTCATATTCCGACGAAAGCCCTTGCACCGTTGTCAGCGTCTTGCGTCCGTTCCGTTGTTGGATCCGGACGTGGACTAGACCATCTTGAACATCGTCTTCCGAGCTTTTGATAGCATCGGCGAATGGGTCGAATGTGTTGAGATTCTGGATGGACATACGATTGAACGTAACTACTCTTTGTTCCAACAAAACGCTGCGATACTACGCACGAACACCAAACAACTGTCACCGATAATGCACTACGATTGATGCGCGCAGATCGAACAACGACTAATTTACGCAAACTCCAGAAAGTAATGGCGGATTATATGGCGACTTCACCAAAAAAAATGAGATTGTCACGCGGAGGCGGAAATAATTATCGATCGAGACCATAGACAAGTTCACGTATATTTTTAATTAAAGCTTGCCACTCACTGAAAATTTTTAACAACTTTACCGGTTTTTAAATTAGCCTTTTAATTTTGCGTATAATTTCGGAACATAATCATCGTATTTTGCCACGTAGAAATTACCAGCAACAGGTACGCCCAATTTGAATTGTTGGGCAAATTTTGATACAGAAAATTTTCCTCTTTTATCACCGGTGTTATTAGGTAACTTGGGAACTTTAGAGAAATCGCATTTTTCAGGTTGTTTGTAGACTATAAACACATATCTATGCAAGCCGGTTCCTTTTGGCGGGCCAGATCCAATGTAATCGGATAAAACTTCGCCTTTATTTATATCACCACCGTAGATATTTCCAATGAGCCAATGATGCCATTCCCTAAATTTAGGATTTTCACGGCTCGGGGCATCCGGATCGACCATTGCCAAGGTGTAATATTCAGTATCTTTACTTGCCCATTTTATTGTAGGTTTTTCCTTCACTTGCGTAGGAGTGAGTTCTTTACCGAGATCGACTTTTAGTCCACCGGGATACGCGATTTCCACTATCTCAGACGGTGCTGTTGTAAGTACATCTGGTACAATACAGTGTTGCTTGAAAAGGCTTTGAATATCAGTCATATTCAAGCGTTAAAATTATAAATTCTAAGCGAACACGAAATTAGTTCGGTGCGTGTAGACTTTTCACACGGCTGCCTTTTTAATTCTAGAATTGACTGTCAAGTAAATAATATCTCCTAGCAACAACAATAATATATATCATATATAGATCGCTTTAATATTTTGATATAAGTATAAATAATTTACAAAATATTAAATAATAACTTTTAATGTGTTTTTTAATATAAATTCACGATATTATATATTCAATTAATTAATTATTATTATTAATTATTATTAATTAATTAATAAAACTTACGTTGTGAGTCTATGGCCACTACTATACAGATATCTAATAACCGGTATTTGTTCCAGAAGTAAGAAAATCGATATTGGTATGGACGTTGCTTTTGCATTAAATTCAACTCAAGATACTGTATAACTTATACGCTATAACGTGTTAAAATCACAATTGGATATTTTCTTCATTTCAATTCAAAAGATGAACAAAAAACGACATTTGTATCAAAAATAACTTTATTGTGAATAAGGTCCATTCCTTCTTGCTATCTTATAAATAGTTTTTTCTCTACATTCTCTTTACAACGACCTCAAAGCATAACTACATATAATGTAACATAAACTTAGCAACATGAAATGATCTCTATTGCAATAATAAATATCTACGAATTCGTTAAACGCTGTAGAAACTAAAAGCAAAACAATACAAAGAAGTTTACGCATTGTCTTTATTTTTTGCACTCGCTAGCAACACTTCAGTTGTCAGTTCATTTGGCATCCGCAGCTTTTGACCGATCCGATCCTGCTTTAACTGCAACACAACAGACTGTATATCCCTCACGTTATTCTTTAATTCCTCAAATTTGCGAGCTCTCTCCAGTATCTCCACATGAACATGTTCGACGTCTCTGTGCATAGACTCAACATCGATGTTCGGGATTTGTTGTTTAGATTTGAACTTATAGTTTTTTATTGTCTCCAGTTGGAGTTTCAGTAGCTTGTTCTCCATCAACGATGTTTTACTTTCATAGTCGATGCACATCTTTCCAAGCTGTTTCCGAGACTCCACCACAACATTCATGAGCTGCTCACATTTCTCTTCCAGTGTTAGATCTTCTGTGTCTGAAATTCAATAATAATTATATTAATTAGTCACGAATCTTAACTTAGACCGAACGGAATTAAATGGAAAGCATCTAGACAAACCTGCACACCATAGAGTACTAGCTGACAATGTTTGAATGTTTGTTGCGTTTTAAATTTTAAGTTGCCAATATTTTTTGTTGTCGAATTTAAAAGGCATACAAAAACAATTCTGTATAAGTCCACCCTTATCGCTTACATAAATAATAGCCCCTGACCTATCAAATTTACACAACTAAAATCATAAAAATCGGTCAAACCATTTCGGAGGAGTTCGTATTAAAGTTTTTTATTTACACTTTGACTGATTTAGCACCATAATTTAACTTCTCTATAGTTAATGTTAAGCTTATCCAGTACACTCACCCATATTGTGTTTACAAATATACAGATCCTATAATCCAATTAGTATCATTAAAAGATTGTCCTGTGACTTACTAGTTACCAATATGCCCGAAAAAGTTCTAATTTCAAACGTTACATACTATAATTAGTGTTAAACTTTGAAATGTAAATTCCTATATGGTAGGTGGTAGCGGTTTTCAAATTCAAATCTACTATGACAATGTCATTGTAAATACTGTCATTAAAAGCGACGCCATTGCCATAGACAATTTTAAAGTTTATTATCCCCCTGAATAATACGCTGTTGTATTTTCATAATAAAGTAGGTATATCTAATATATTATTTATTACGCAAAATTACGTTAAATTTTGTTAAAACTGTTTCTACATTTAAAATATTTAATATATAAATAAATAGTAGAGAGTGTAGTTAAATTAATTTTATTTTTAATGTTTCAACATTTGATATACGATTTTTATGGTGTAACAATATTTACTGAATTCCTAATCATCTTCATGAATTCTTGCACGGACACCTGAAACGAAAACTATTTTTGAAATAAATTACATAGTTGCCGCGCGAAGTTTTTAAAACAAGAAGTAAAACTTTAAGCTACAACCGTCGCCAGCTTTCCAGTACCATGGTTACAACGTTTTAAAAGTATGGTAACGGTAATGATTGAATATTGAATACTAGTCACTAAAATAACTTACAAATCCATCAAAATCTTTGTCAGCGTCATCTATCATCTCGTCAATCTCCTCATCAGTTAAATACGTGCCAAGTATGTCCGTAACTCGTTTTACGTTTTCGAAACTTATGAAACCTGTGACACGGAAATAATTTATATTACGTAACATCACGCCTGTAATCCCCGAAGGGGTAGGCAGAGGAGAGTAGTACACCCCCACATTTCACCAGTTACGT
>DWUN01001908.1:0-15185 GCA_018249975.1 Passova gellias | reverse complement strand
GTGTAATACAGACTTAATTCTAGCTTATTTTTAAGGAGCTGTTTTTCTGCAATACCGAGAGTATTCTCATTCTCATTAAATAAATTGTCATAAGAATCATTCAAATAGAAAATTGAATTACCAAAAGTAGTATCTAACAAATACTGGTATTTAAAAGTTATAGAATCTCTACATATGATCAGAATTAACCGTATTGCTTCAGGCCTGTTTATTAGCAGTGGTTTTTCAATAAACATCATAAGGAATAAAAATTTCAAGTTGGTCTGAAAATCGTAATGATTAAATTACAAGTGCCTTTTAGGATAGTTACTACGTATTATTTTGCTGAAGACATACCAAAATTTTACTAAATACTTCTTAAATAATCGTCATCATAAAATTTGTAACAACTGAAATAGGTATTTAGAAAAATTTACCCCTATGTTATAGTTGTCATATTTCAGTTAAGTCCTTTACAGTAGGTACAAACAAGACAGTAATAGTTTCTAATAATAATGAGATATCAAACGAAGAGGCTTTCGAAGTCACCTTAGAAACGACCGTGAATTGATGACTGCGCACTGTAATCGGCTTTATTATTCTATTTCTGCGGAGGCTTTAGCTCCGTCTAATTTCAACTTAGTCCCAGGAGGTTACATAATGTTATGACTGCGAAGCATTAGGAAACGTTTGAATGCTGAAAAGGTTTAAGCCGTATTATGCAAAAATAAATTGTCTATAAGGAGAAATCGAACTAATTTCGTTTAAGGCGTTGGTAGAATTACTGAGTAAATGGCAATACTGGTAGCGGTGACACATTCAATATTATTGCGAATCTTCGTTCTTGCTAATAATTCCTACGTCGGTTTGCCAATAAACCACGTTTCGTCGTACCTACTAGCTTAAATCAACATATTTAATAAAAACTCATGTCAAAAATATAATTTGGATTGCAGGAATTCCTACAATAATATTAATGTTATCTTACATAATGTTGGTACATGATTTGCAAAGGTATTCAATGTAGTAAATATATTTGAATTTCCCCTATAACTCCGAAGCCAGGAATAAATTTCAGGCTTCACCTAATGCATATAAATTGAAAGCAAACAAAAGTGCATTTACCGCACGAATATCAACGAAAATCGAGAGAACTTTGAGTACTTCTACTATGGAATCCTGCGAGAGTTTACGACAACATTTTACAATATAAACGGTTTTTACATAACCTAATGTAAACACTTCAATGGAACATAAAGCAAGGACTTATTATAAAATAATATGTGGGCTTTCAATGGAAAATTATTTTGATGTTATTAATGATTTATTAAGATTAAAATAATGACATCTTAGGTCCATATCAATTTCTACATCACCTATAAATCACTATAATTAATATACTATATACACATTAGCTAAATAAGGCAAAGCATGTGCTGTGCTAACTACGCCAGGGATGAATTGCAAGCTCATTTTATAGGTATACACTAAAATGTATCTATAGGATTTCACCTAAAATGTTATGGTTTTCTTAATCAAAGCTATAAACTTTGCTACTTAACTGTAAATCTCTGCTCACAAATAACGTAGGGCTTCGCCACTGGCCCCCCAAGCCGCCGCACTGAGTTAATAAAGACATCCGCAGCTTACGCACACGACATCGTGACCAATCGCACTAATCTGCATACGTCGACGATTATCGCGAACATCGCTGAACTACACCAAATCTCTGAATATGAATCACCGGGGATTGTTCTGCTTAACTACATCTACTTAGTTTTCGTTATTCTCTTTGGGTCTGCATTATTCTTGATCGTCACTTTTATGAGTATACGAAAACGCAAATGTGATTCAAGTTTTGCTATAAAATATATTATGGTCTCTTTATTCAACAAATGTTGCTACACCTTTAATCAGATTAATGTATTAACTAATATAATTGAATACTGGCATTCCGTATGAAAGACGTTTTACTATGAAAAATACTGATAATATAATGCTTTTTAATGACTTTGAGAAAACTGTAATTGTAATAGTTTTATTGTACTTTGGAAAGGAACACGTAGAAAGAACACTTGGACGAAGTATACCTTCCTTATTTGCTAAAGACTGTATTATGCGAATTCATTGAGAAGTTGCTAATCAAATACAAATAAATGCTTAAAAAGATTTTAGATATACGATTTTTTTAATATCTTATACAGGGCGCCAAGAGGAACAAACCCGAGGTGATCAGCCTAATGACGGCAATGATGAGTTCAATATCCGTCACGACTTCCAAAGTATAACGAGGCACATCTGTGTCGCCAACGTTATTTAAGCACCAGATAATCTATTTATGAATACGAGATCGTATTTATTTTAAACTATCAATGTATCTATTTCAACCTATTACATATCAATGTAATTTTTGTAAAGATGCAAACACAGATAAGACATGCTAGATATGATACTACGGCACGCAGTAGCGCACTATGAGAGGTAATTTAAAAAAGTATTAGGTAGAAACAATTCGAAGACGCACTCTTCTGGAATTACACTACTTCTAAAGCACCCTCGATGCATTTAACTATTTCGTTCTGTTATTCCAAGCTTTTTTGAAACATACAATATACCATGAGCACCTAGCGGTTATTACCTCCGAAGGAAAGCCTTTGTTGGCAAACGACGCTACACAGCCTCCCTCCTGAATTTAAATGGGGAATTATTTTGAAGTATTTTTCGGTAGAGAAGTTTTATTGTATTGTTTGATTGCGTGTCACTCTGATAGATGAAGGAATGGCTTTCAAATGGCGTCTCCTTTGTCGTTTGAAGCCTGTACGTAATGTCGTTGGATTTGGATGGATGAATTTATTAAAAAGTTTAGCGGCGCGACGCCTCGTAAAGTTTAATAGTCGCTCTCGAGTTTCGGGTGAGTGCTGAAGTTGCAAAAAGTTAGACAAAAGCGTCATACCACCGTTCTGTCAGTTCATTTAACGTCTTATTAGCGATATTTACTGCCGAGGTTTTCATCACGTCCCATTTATGCAAAGTAATTATTGAACTTGAAACTTTATATTTCAAATATAATAATGTTTTACTAAACATCATCAAACATTTTGTGTAGTAAATTTTAAAGCTACAGTTCCTGTATTCTGCATTTTAAAATTTGTACAATATTATGATATATCAATGTTAGATTGCTGTGATAAAAGAAACAAAATTTTATTTCCGTTTGTAAATAATGTATTTTATATAACCTGTTTAAAAATTGTAACATTATTCGGTCGGGTAAAGGTAAATTGACTGCGAGCGGCCAACCTCCGAGGAAAGGGTCTACGAAATGGTATAAAACAAATACAATTTACGTAACGAGCGCTTGTAAACTGTGCGAGGATATCGAATTAGAAATTGTTTATGTCTCTTTATATTTACATTGATTATGAATATGTAGTATTTCCGCGGTATATTCGCTCCGACCCTCTTTACGTCTCATCACGAGTCCCGTCGGCAACAGCGGTGGTAAGCGTCCTCCACCACGCTGCTCCAGTGCACATTAGGTGAGATATGTGTTAGTGGCTAAATTCACTGTTGGATATTTTTAAATCGCCTTTAGGGTCTCTGGCGAAGTCAAACGATTTTTAATTGAAGCTAACAAGCGGGATGGACTGCTTAATGTTCCCTACGAACCATGAAAATGTACATGACAATTTGCCATTGGCGATCCCATCCCGTCCATACATGCGTCAACCGCATTCGTTTCGTTTACCTTTACTTAAAAACAATAAAAAATGTACCAATTCTATGCTATTGTATTTTTGTTCATGATTAATCCATTTAATCTCCTACTGTTGGAAATTATAGTATATTTTAATATGGAGAATACATAACTCTATTATAATAGTCTACCGCGCTGATCAAGTGTTTGATAAAAAATATACATGACGATATTTTCCTTAGCCATCTAAATACATCCAACTTAAAAATAACACTCGACGAAAACATTATTGCACGATGTCAGCGGTGAAATTTATGGCTTAAGTTTGACAATTCCGCCGCAATATTATGCAGAAAATCTTCAAATTATCATACGGCACACTTGGCCTAATTCCCCCGTAGAAGCGAGCCCGGCTAACCTGAAACTTGGATCGCCATGGGACCAATTGTAACGTTCGTTACCATGCGGCCCGAATGGGGAAGCATAAACGAATTTAAGGTAACAATTTTAGCTCACGCTTAACATTCACAGCCGGATGGGTCCCAATAGAAAAGGTATGTTCCATCGTGGTTTAATGAAATGACTTGGGTTGTTTGTATTACCATGTCATCGTGAAGTTTTAAGGTACATTCAGTTTATGGTGTATGTCGTTTCGTTACCGTTGTGTCTGTAAGTTTCCTTCTACGAAATTGTCCGTTTTGGATTGAAACCTTTTTTTTTTACCATCATCGAACTGAACTGGTGACGGTTATGGAATAACATATTTCTAACGACTATAACAATTATTTGAATATGATATAATACGCAATATAGAATTTTCTCATAATACAAACATTCTTTCGGAGCCTTCAATCGTATGATACTGTGCGTGAATTGCAGAACGGCGATATAAGAAATGTGGTAGGAATAAAAATACGAGATGTCGAAGGCTCAGGTGTAGAGAGGGAAGTTTTCAATCAAATCAGCGGGAAAGCGGCAAACGAAATGGGTGAACTGGCGGTGACTGATTGACAACATTGTAACATAGAAACATTCCAAGTGTACATTTTCCTTGGAACTCGACAACATCCGAATTTCACCCATTTATCAGCACTGAAGAGCGAGCGCCGACAATTTCCGGAAATTAAGGGATAAATTATCAAAGTGACGTTCTAAATTTATTTTTAGACACATAAATCCGATCACGGGTCACAGAATTTAAATTAACTGATAAAATAACCATGAAATCCTTAAAAGTATATTAAATATACATTTTCCATTCTACACTGTTAAAAGTATAGTGGTCTTAAAAATTTAATTTGCTGTTCTAAATAGCTGCATCCAACCCGTTGTCATCCCTGTTTGTAAGAAGTCTCGCCCGGGTACTGCGAGAGGCTGCTTTGAATAATTTCTGTTATCTGCTGTCGGAACAAACACGAAAGTCGCTCAGAGAGTAATATTTTTCATTCGAACTTCATATTCTGTCAAATAGAAAGTCCAAATTATAGTTTTAGCTTTTAAAGGACGGAAACTGAAAATTCGCTTCTGTTCACTAAACTCATTCAAGAGGCTTACTGGATAACGGTTTACGCCACTACACATTACGAAGTTTGTACGTAGTCGACACAAGACACCGCGAGTGTTCAAACTTCGAAGAGTTATGTGCATAGTTTATAATATATGTATATTAGGAATAACTTATAATATATGTATATTAGGAAAAAATGAAATTGATCATTTACTCCTCAAACTCTGAAGAACACAAAAGAATACAAGCAATATGTTATACTTACTGGCAGCGTCTATGAATTTACAATCAAAAAAGGTAGTTTTTACTCATTATAATTCAGTATGTCTTATACAAGTAAATATATATTTAATAGAATCTATTAAAATACCACAATTACTTACAAAAACAACTGAACGTAAAGTTACAAAGTTTTAAAACAATGAACGCTTTAGTATTTCGTTCTCTTATCTTTTAAACCAACTTTTTAATGTTCTTCGGTTAGAGCCCCGCCCGACCAACGTATGATTAAAATTTTAGAACAAAGCCGGAAGCCTTCTCTGTACGTGACTGGGAATAATTTAGCCACAGGGACTCCGTCTGTCATACGTTTTGACTCGATGATCACGCCGGACTTGAGGACTTCAGACGGCATGGCGTTGGAATAATGACGCAAAATGCAAATCTCTGTGTCGCGTTAAGCGTTATGCTCATCATGCACCGTTATAATAGAGGGGTAAGCGGTGAATGATCTGACATAGGCATTTTTATTATGCATAGTGCTCGGGCGCTTAATGCCTCTATAATCGTTGAGCTTCGAAAACACAGGGTAGGCAATTTTTATATTCTAGATCTTTAATATGAAATCGATATTACTTAACTAAGTAATTTCACATTTCTTTTCAACCTTTCTTTTTGTCTTATTCATAAGTTAACTGTACAATATATAATATTACTGTGTTGTACAAAAACATGATTGAATTTGAACTTAAAATAAATAAGACTTTGCATTCCTTAGTATAATGATTACATATTTATCTATTTCGAAATGTATTTAGGATTTTGTATTTTAACAATTGTTCTATACTACCTGAGTTTATCATAAAACACATCTAAGTGATAATAAAAACCAGATCTTATTATGATCTTCATCATCATCAGCCGACATCCGTCTACTGCTGAAAATAAATGCCTCCCAAAGCGCAATTGTGAGCCCGGTCTTATTATAAAAGTGTAAAATGATAGTTTATTTTTTAACCCGTCGAGGTAGAGATTTAATTAAAGGGAAATCGTCACAGTGGGATATAAAACAAAATGTAATTTTCATTGCATGACTATACAAGGAGAGATTTAAGCTTCTTATTTCTTGGAAAGGGAGGACTAATTAATTTCACTCAAATTGTCTTTTGAGACTTTATTCATGGGACAATTAAAGCATTTTATTGAAAGCGCAAATAATAGAGCGTTTATAAACAAATAGCGACAAAGATACGCACAGTCAGGGGTCTTTATACTGCATACAAAAGAAGCTGGAAGAGATTTAATGAAAGCGCCTCGTGGTTGAAAATAAACACCGCTGAAAACAAATGGTAACCAGCCTTCACAAAATTGGATAATGGCGTGACGTAGAGATGGTGGAATTAAAAAGTAAAACCATGCACCCGGGGATTATGGAAAGATGAAAATGTAGAGTTCCACGTAACATGATTACTTGGCTTAAAGACTTGTATGAAAGATTTAATTAAATATTATACCACATCTATTGAAAAATATTATTTATAATAAATAAGATATAATTTAAAACATTCCCAGGAATAATTCTCGTTATAACACTAATATTTATCTAGTACCCATTCTTTATAATTACGTGTATATGCGTATTTTAAGCTGTCGTTAAAATGTCAAAACAATGTTGGTTCTCGAAGATCATAATTTTAGAACACCTCTATAGACATATCAAATAACGTACGACGTCTCTGGACCCTCATAAATGTCAGAGGTACAGTGTACGTGGGCCCGCATCAGCTTTCATACCATCACTGTATTGGAGATCACGATCAGACGAGCAACTTCATGCGATTTTGCTTTTTTTGCGATATTATGACTAATAAATTTGGTACGTTTTGCAGGTACTAGCAACGATTAATTTTGTAAGCATATATTACGACTTTGATGAAAGATAACCTTATTTTACTTAAAATACTTCTTTTACTTAGAAAGAAGCAAATAAGGTTAACAAGGTCTTACCAGGTGAAAATCCTTAGTGTCTGCCTACCCGCATGAACATTTTTTTTAGCCTAAAACTGTGACCAGACTTGTCAATTGTTTTGTCCATAGTGAAAAAATTCTGCACCTTTCTAAATTAAATTTATCGAACGCCGTAATCTATAAACATTAACAACTTCACACGTAATACGAACTCATTGCATCCTTAACGGGCTGTCTTTAAATTATCTCTTATGCTCTTCGAGGAATCGCGTGCAGTCTGAAAATACACCGGAGGATCCAAAGTTTGCCCGTTCGTGGCGGGAACGAGCGCATTAGACAGTTGCAAACTGCCGCCTGTCGAACTGAATAGATTACACCTGATGTGGATAATTGAAGAAGAAAAGGTATATAACAAGTATGTATGGTTGGCAATGTTTATGGATTCTATATAAGTTTGCATTAGATCAACTAATATTGTGTGGAAAAAAGAATGATTTGAAATTTTTAATATGAATCTCAACAACGTCGTCAGTCGTGAGTTAAAGTCAAGTGGACAACGTAAATGTTTTGTTTCACGTATTTTTTTCAACTTTTACTTTAGTTTCGAGGTACATTATTTTACTATTAATACAGCAATATAAGCCTCGATTTCTTTCTGTAGTCGAGTCTGTACCTTTCCAAATTAAAATGTAGCTGTTCTAAACAATTTATACTATGAAGACCGTTTGTTTTCTATTGCACATTATTATTGAGCTTGTTATAAGAAATTATACTATTTTAGCTCTGTCAGTTACATGCATCGTATTCTTTATCAGTGATAATGAAGTGAGGATGAAGTTGCCTATAATTAAGACATCTTGGAAATCTCATAGACGCACATGTTTTAAAATAGGTTTTCTTTCTTATTTAAACTAACGATACTTTGACATTATATTGTACATAGCGTTCGAAGGCTTCCAACTAGTAGACCAGGAATGTGTAGAACAGTTTTAAGCCGCTAAGCTATCATCCCCTCTTATGTTAAAATTCGTTTTTTTATTTTCCAGCGAGTTTTATTCCCTTTCACATTGCTTTTTTCATCGTAACACGGTTATATTGAATTACTTAAACGGTTTTAAAGTGCAGTTTTTATGCTATATTTTTGGTCCACTGAAATCCGCCATTTTAATATTTTTACTACAAAATCTCACGGCTTTAAACTTTAAAATGAATGTTTTATCAATTTTTTCATTGATTTTTAATAGCAAGTGATATATGGCAAAAGGATATAATATCTTAACAAAAATATATAAACGATATATCTATTATTTCCAATTTTAAATCAATTGCCAATTTATTGGTCCCTACATTACTATATATTCGTACCTGTAAACTAAAATTTAATAAAGTGTCGTTTTATCGTATCCGTTTGATTTATGCATATGTTTTACATTGTTCATGCGAAAGTAATGGGTACAGAGTAATCAATTAATTTAAGCACTTGTAATAGCTGATTAATGGCCCACAGCGACGCCGTCATGTGGAGCACTGGTTGTAAAAAAAAGGTAAAGGTAAGGTATTCCCACACGTAACTTTATTGATATGAAAATAAAAATATAGGCCTATGACTATCCTAGTTGATGATGAATGATTTTATCTGAGTCCGAAGCTGCTAAAGGGAACCAACAGAACAGCAGTTAACCCTTCCAAGGATATCCACCACCCAATGTGTCTAAGTCGCCCAATTAAATTGCCTTAACAACCTTAATTTTGGACGGAACATCGTTATGCACCCATACATCGTACTCCAGTAAGTAAGTAAACAAAATCCGTGCAAATAATATTGATGAATGATTCGTCGCATTATGAGCTTACAATAGCTCGACGAATAAGCCAAACAAAAACAAAATCCAGACAAGCGGGTACAAGTGGATTGTCCAGTTTCCATCTGTTGTCTATTTTATTTCGTTCATTTGTTCCTTTGTTCCGAACAAAAATCATATTTACGAGATAGCAACACACAATAGGGACTTCGAAAATATAAAACTGTAGAATATAAAATACGTAACTCACATCTGGAGAAGTGTAAATTGCGTTTGTTATCTCCGATCGGTTCCATGCGTCCACTTGAACTGAATATGTTATTGAGACGCGAGGAAATGTATGTAATGTAATGTATGTATGTTTGTATGATACGGAACAGCAAAATATTCATTGAAAAGTATCTTTATGTTGCGAATAATGAAATAATGTTTGTATAATCACGTTACTGTATAGTGACAACCGGACAGCAAAGAAATATATCTTTCTGAAGACATAATTACATTTTACACCCAGACAAAGAAAAAATATTCATGGTCATCAGGAAAATGCTTGTCCTGAGTGGGAATCGAACCCACAAGCGGTTTAGCATCACTGGACATCAGAACTGGACCAAATAGCAATAATTAGGACTCCGATTTAAAGCTGCAAATGCCTTAATATTCTTTTTACTTACTTATTAAATTTTATTTATGTCTCGTGTAATGTTAAACTAATATATCACAAAGAAATGAAACAAAATAGATCAAAGCTAGTGACATCAAATATTTCCATTATTTGTACGATGATAAATAAAAGATTAAGTACTGATCCACTAACGAGCAGTTCGCGCCAATTCCCGGCCTCTTTCTCACACGATGGCACTCATCGAATATAATACGACTTGTGGAACTATTAATTGCTGAGAGTTGGACGATAAGTAGATATTAAGTGGGTTGATCAAAAGCTATGAGATGATAGTTGTCAGAATCAGAATGAGAAAGGACATTATAAGGGAATTAAATAATCGTAGAAGTATTCCAGATTTTATTGGATATATATATACCTCGAAATATTTCAGTAAAAGTTCATAAGGCTACATTAAAATAAGGGAGTTTTTAACTGGTATTTAGAACCACTTGGCACAGTATCGAATTTAATCTATATCAACTAATTAGAATACTTTTTGCTGGTATGAAACAATGGCGCTTATGTAGTAAGAATAAATAACTACATATTAGCGAAAAGTTCACTTAAATACAACAACTATGATAACAGTAAGGCTCAAGAGGGAATGTGTTGCATGTAAAAGGCAGTAATCGACCGGCTATTAACTTAGTAATTAAATAGGTAAAAAGTACCGCTAGCTCACCAATGAATATCATCTTAATTTATTCCGTACTTCACCAATATCCTAACTTATTAGTCAATCAATATCTCTCAAAAAAAAATAAAAATGTATATATAACCATAGATTAAAGTTGATCGGCTTTACGCAGAGTCTACTGCAAGACCTAGGCACTTATTTTGTTCTCTGCCCTAGTTATTTAATAAAAAAATGATGTAATCATCATTAATAAATAAATGTAAATACTTACCTTTTGAAATGCTGAACAAATAAATTGTTTAAAGCTTTCACGTTTTATATTCGTATTTTTATACTATAAACGGGACTTAACCGCGTACTATTTCAATCGAAGTATTTACCTCGACTTTCGACGATGTCGTGAGCATAGTGTGTCGGGACCTTAATGTTTTGAATAAAAATAATGAATTTATAGTATAAAAAAAAATGCTGAACAAATTTTACGAAAACCAATAATATCTGAAAACGTGCCCAAAATTATAATAAAACAATTCCAAAACGTATACTTAAAAAGCAAGAACGAAAAGAGAACACTTGGGTATTCATTATTAATTTGAATAAATAAATTGTAATGACGTCTGCGTTCCTTATCCAATTTAGTTTCAAAAAATACATCTCGGCGGAAAGCGCGCCGTGTCGCACATTCGCAAATGAAATGTAAATAATATGTAGGACGCCATTCTCAGGCGGAATGCGCACGATATTCCAGTATTTGTATTGCGACGGGAATAGGCTTCGAGGGTCGCCTTAATTACCGAAAGTTTTCATATCATTTGCGTTCCGCGCAGTCAGACGTACATATGTTGATTTTTCGATTACTACAATCAGGATTTACACTGCTTTTTCTACATTATGTTCAATTATCGTCATGCATTGTAACGTTAGGCGCAGTTGTTTATGAAATGTTGACTTTCTAACTTAAGCTAAAGGTATAACATTATATTAAATAATAGTTATTGCCTGTACAACGTTTTTCTTATGTGGCAACAAAACAACAAATTTTTAGAAAGTAGATAATTCTTACTAGTCCAATAAAGAATTGAATCAATTTGTAAACTTACATCATCAAGGTACCTACACGAGCTTTTGTTCCATCTTAATTCATTTGAAAATTCAACATCTTAGTTCTTAATAAATCAGAAACGGTCACTTACATTCTCTATAATATCCGATCTGGTGTCCTTATGCAATTAATAATTCCACAGTCGTGTAAGTTCGCTGGTGGCAATGTGACCGAGTTGGCACGAGCGAGAGGAATTGAATCAGAACTTAAACTCCTAACATTTATCTTTCACTTTTATTGAACGTCGTCATTTGTACTCCGAGGAAATTCGATAGTCAATGTAAAAATGTTTATTCACGACCTTTACCTACAATGGAAGCCTTTTATTTTAGTTATCGATTATTCGGATGAAATGTTAGTAAATATTAAGATATCACAAACCATTTAATAAATTACGTAACGCTTATGATCTTGTACAAAAAACCTATAAGAGCGAAAGATTACGTAGCGATTAAAAACAAGCCAATGTTTTGGTAAAACATATTGCAAAAATAGCTTCTTAACAGTTTTTTTTTACGCTTTTCGTAACGTAACTTATTTAACGACGAACTAACAAGAATCATATGTACGTGGTACAGAATATGACATACACCACGATCTGTGTTAATAGTTCGAAGCAATTATTAGTACGGTAGTTAAACAAAAGTTGGCGATCATCCAACTCATTCTAAAACTACCAACTCCGAAGTCGAACAACTAAAATCGACTGACTAACGAGGAGCGGCGCTCGCGCACCCATACCAATAAACAGAAGGACATTCAAATACTGTGTTTATCTTATAAACTAATTATTTGTATATTAATAACGTAGTGACATAAACAATTTTGTGTAGGTCACGTCACAGCTCGTTATTAATAATATTAAATACAATCAGAGTAATTGAAGTATAATTTTGGTGTGGCAGATAAATTTTCCTGTTAACTAGTGATGATGTTTATACCAAGTGGTATCAGTGAAAGACAGATTATTGTAGTAGTATTATATTGTAGTAGCCTCAGAATAAAAAAAGTCTGAGTCGTGGTGTAACTGTCCGTGTTTGTTTATTTTAATCCCGGGAACAACAGCAAAAGCAAAGTAAATACGCGCCATCCGACCTTTTCAACCTCGCCAAAGGGGTGGAATCTTTTGATTCTCTCCCGTAGCCAAAAAAGGATATCGATCTAATGCCTAATTCCATTTGGTGCACAGGAAATCCTTTCGGTGAATACTTAATGACTGATTGCTTATATTTAAAAGGTTTAAACTGCAGAATTGGAACAGCATTGGCTATGCTTATAAGACAATTTTTGGGCACAGATCTCCCCGTAAAATTGAGGGAGGTCTGCAACATACCGTAATACACTGCTCTAGTCCGGATTAATTGTCAGCGACCAAACCATTTGTCACGATACAACTGGCAGCAAGGAAATGCTTCCGAATAGCTACCAATATTGTGCACCATGTTCTATATCAGTTAATGAGCAACCGCGTAAGTTATACGATTGCTACACGAAGTAATACTCTAACTTTTTGAAATATCCTTCAAGAAATTATAAAACCCACAAGAACCGGAGGTAAATAATATTAAAATTCCGTTGTTAGCAGTAAAGTGTGGAAACGGAAAGGGCCTCGCTAATGAGATAATAACATTTCCCGCACAGGTGGCTCGGTGGCCTACGAATTCTCCTGTTTACCTTTCTCACTTTTATCGTTTATACTTTGTATATAACTTGAAGAGTTTATTTTGTTCTACGGCTGCGAACACCACGTTGTATTGTACATAAAATTCGTATTTGAAAGATTAATATAACGTTTCAATAAATTTGCCTATATCATTTCAATGCTAGATCTTATAAGCCGTTCATAAAATGCCTTCCAATGTACAAGTATGTATATACGATTTCATTCATTCACTGCCAGGTCGACTTGCTACAACTAAACTACATAATGTACATATTATATAGTTATTGAAGTGAAAGTTGGTAAATAATATTAGTTATTTATGAATTGCCGTGATTTGTTAAATATTTTAGAAAGAAAGTGCATAGCCTTTGAGTATTTGTAATGTTTTTGTCGCATTTTAGGTAATTCTAAGTAAAATATGTCGTGAATTCATACGGGCTATAGACCTATGGTCGTCATAATAAAATATGATATACTGATCATAAAATAAGTTTTAACTACAAAGATATCCCCAAGCCTTTTTGTTAAATTTTATGGTAAGAAATATGTTTTGGGAGAACAATGTCAAGCTGTAGCATCTGTTCGTTCCCAAACGCAGCACAATCACGTACACCGTAATGCTTGAAACAGAAGATAAATCGGGCGACAAATCTACACGCCGAGATTTGTGCAAGATTTCCACGACAAAAATATTTAATTTTTCTACTTTCTTGCACATTTTCTACTTCTTATATGTATTGCTCTTAAAACTGTTTTGATGATCACGTTTATAAACGGTTTATCTGCGAAAGTGTGTAATAAACAACATAACATAATTATGTGTAAGTAAAAATAGTATCAGCGTAGTGGTTTGACTTGCCGTGTCCCATTTCGGGATTCTGTATTCAAATTCTGGCCTAAGCAAACCTTAGATTTTGCAACGTTATGTGCGATTTATAACTTGAAATCTAAATATCACTGGCTATTACAGTAAAGTAAATATGAGGTAATCTGCTCACATTAAAATATGTTATAAAATATATGTTTCCTGAAGTGTGTGAAGTCTGCCAATCCACGCTTAGGCTAAGGTTTCAAAATTACTTCACTGTAAGAAAAAAGTTGTATTACATGTTTTTTGTGCACCATGTATTAACTGTGTGTAATTCTTTACGTCTAGACACCGAAAAAATACATAACAAATCAAGAACAATAAAGCGTGCGCCCGTCTACTCGAACATGAACTAAACCTCTGAAGGCACGAAAACACTCTATAAGAATATCGTTGTGCGAAATGTGAGACTCCACGTTTTCTGATGTAAAGCGACGGTCACGTACGCCGTAATCCTGCCAGCAGGTGGACCGACAGTACGAAGACAAATCTACGCTTTTAGATTTAGTTAACGCTTCATTTGTTTTCCCGTAGACGAGAACATGAAATTCTAGTTCTAACCAACGTTACTTTTCTAAATTTTAATTTCAGAAGCCATCACAGTCAAATTTGAATTTGGAACCTACAATGTCATCGATCAATTCGACGTTGTCATTACTTTGAATGTATATGTTTTGGCCTGTTAAATTTATCTTGTCAATTTAACTGGCAACACCGAACATTGGGCTTGCCGTAAATTGCGCAAGGGATACAAAGCATAGAAGCGACCTGATTTTAGATATCATTTACAGCCCGTGAATATATCTTAACATAAATTGAGTTTACTATACAGGTCGGAACAAACCATTGCAAGAAAGAGTAATTAATTTTATAAAATGTTGATACAACTTGCAATCGACCATATGATCCCAAACTATGTACAAATTCTTCTGTGGTAACATATAACATAAGCAAATTCTTACTTACAATACATACTTATAAAGATAATTTTACATAGAATACAAAAGTACTTGTAGTTCAGATGTAAATATTTGTCCTAGATGGGAATTAAATTAACACTGACTCTTCAAATATAT
>DWUN01001907.1:0-15186 GCA_018249975.1 Passova gellias | reverse complement strand
TAGTACTTCGTGCTGCCGACTAATGTAAACGTAATGTAAAGGTGTCGTATTCCCGATACCGTAACATTTACAACTCTTAAAGTTCGTGCTAGGGCTACAGATAACAGGTTCCAGCCTCCAGTCAGTTTCAACATTCACTGGACCAAAGCCATAAAGTTGATAAACAACTCAATTAGCATTGTCATCTTACTGTTAACTAGATCACGTGTTGAACGTGTTTGAACGTGTCGACCGAACTTTCCAGTACGCCGTCACTCAATTAGATTCATTGTTGGATACCGCATACAATGATAACTGGCTGAAACGTGTACTACGCAACTGTGCACGTGTAACACGTGCCTCCCCTGCCTAGCCCGGTATGAATTGCTATCGCTTTGTTTGTTTTCGGAAAACTTTCCAGTAAACATAACTGTAATATCGTCTCTATGTTAGGTATTGTAAAAAAAACATTAATTAGCAAAACAATTATGCTGCATTTCAAACAGGACCATACTCTTACTTACAGTGACGATATTTAAAGGCATACCTTATTTTTTTGAACTCTCAAACATAGTTTACGTCAATAAAAAAAATTCGTCCAATTTTCATTACAGTTTTTTTTTATTAAATTAAATATTTAAGTTAATTTCAATTGTTGAATGAAAAAAAAAGATTGATTGCACGTGAACAGAAACTTGTGTATATAAAGCCCACGTGTACTGAATCGTTGAAATTCAGAAAGTTTTGTGTTTGTACTCTGTTCACGTGATCGGTTGGTCTTATGAAATCACCAATTTTTAAAACTCAAACTAAACTTTGGTTTGTCATTATTGGATTTAGCTTAAATAACACGTACGCGGTATATTCCTAAAAGGAAAAACGCATCTAATATATTACGGTTATGCTTCTTCTTCTTTAGAACCTTTTTTTGTCCACTGTTGGACCGGGTCTCCTCTGATAATGAGAGGGTTTTAGGCCATAGTCTACCACGTTGGCTAAGTGCGGATTGATAGACTTCACACACCTCAGAAAATATTATATACTTTATAACATCTCTAACATATAATGTTTTCCTTCACCGTCATAGCAAGTGATATTTAAATTTTAGCTATAACACGCGCGCAACAAGTTAGAGATGCGTGCCAGGATCGAACCCAGATCCCATGGAGTGGGAGGTTAAATTTCAAACCATTACGTTATCACGGTTCGCTATTGAATTGAAATTAGGTACGGAAATAGTCGTAGTTTGAACTTTGAACAAGGACATAGGGAATTTGTTTTACATTAGCGTTCGGGGCCGGCCGATCGCTTCTTTACAAATAAAGGTTCTTAAAATGTATGAAAGGGATTTCTTAAGATCTGTGAAAAAAAATTAATTGTAATAAGAAACGAAAATCAATTCTGTGAATATTTTATAACAATTATCGTGTAATATCTTATGATGGTTATTAAAATACTGGACCTATTTATATTTTTCTTGCAATTCGTTCAAAAGCGTAGCAAATAATATTTTGGTTCTAAACTCTTTTATTTGCTAACTATAAACTTTTTAAGCATCTCAGCCGAGGTTAGAGTACGGCCTTTCTTTTGACCCATAAATAAAGCTATAACGTTATAAATATGTTTTTAAGGACACATATTATTTTTCTTTTACAAAGCATGCATGCATTCTTCCTGAAGCAGAGACCATCGCCACTGTAACATAATCCATTCTTTGTTATAAACATTGGGCTACAAATGAGTCATGCCGTACAACGTGTGGCGATATCCAGGTCGTGCGGCCTCACAGGAGGCCACGCAACAGTTCGGACATTGTCTTGCAATCTGGTAACTGCCAATATAAACAATAAATTATGAGCAAGATCGGTATCAGCTCATTGCTCTTTTTTCTAGTAAAATCCATAGTTTATTATTCTTCAATGATTTTATTTTAACTCTCATTGCTAACGTCAAATCAATATGTCGTGAAATCTGCACTGAAAGCGTATTACGCGGAATCGAAGACGCTGCTATTAATTTTGCAAACATTTTACTGTCAATAATTTTGTGATTTCAAAATAACAGTCGAGAAACATCCTTAACTTTTGAGATGATGCAGGGAGGTCTTCCTGTATTTTTAATTTACTGTTTATATTTTTAAACAAAAAATTATAATCATAAAGCCCTTTGACAATTCGACTGTTGGATATGATTTTCTTCTCAGAATGAAAAAGGTTATCTATATTGTTAAAGTATGGAAATGATATAAAAGAATTTATTGAATTATTATTGTCGTATTCAATATAGATGGTATTTTACCTTCACTTCAAACAATTTTATGTATGTACTACCGGCAACCAGTGATAGGTAATGCAATATATTACAGTTTTGTATAATATTTCGTACTACAATGAGTCATACCGTGCACGAAGCCGAAATCTAGGACGGCCTCGGAAAAGGCCGCACGAGATCGCGTACATTGCCGATTTCGACTATTGTCAATTCATAGTCATTCCCGACTCAGAGGGAACCTGTCCTTTCAAAACTGGATACCGCGAATCGTTTTATTAAATAAAATATCACAAACTTCCAGGAAAATTGTTTTATTTCCTTCTAGACTTTGTGCACATCTCTTTCGTGTTACGGCCTTCAATGAGAAAATATGTTTTTCTCCGAGTTTGTTATTGTATTTATGTATATATACATTTAAGTATATAACTGTTCAAAATTCCGTGTATTAATAGTGAAGCAGCGAAGCAGAATAATCAACTGGTGTCAAATAGCAATGTCAACCGGCCTTCTTATTGTTGGCAGGTCCAGCAGATGCGTCTCATGCCGCTAATTGTCATGAAAGTAATATCACCGGATATGTTACAGACCCTCGACCTCCGGTTGACATCTCACAGCAATGAAATAAAGGTAGATTTCCGTTACTCGCCGGTGTTTATTAAAAATAAGGCGCTTGTAAATAGTGACAAGATGAAACTGACGGTCAAACGAGTGAGCGGTGAATAACAAAAAGCATCATCAATATAACCAAGCATTTCTATGATTCCTTCATAATTTTCTCATCAGTTTCTTGATTCCACAATCTAACCATGCGGTTCTTCATCGTTTTCGGCAGTTTCG
The DNA here is from genome assembly GCA_018249975.1 of Passova gellias. Lineage (NCBI taxonomy): Eukaryota > Metazoa > Arthropoda > Insecta > Lepidoptera > Hesperiidae > Passova > Passova gellias. The sequence continues at coordinate 12,099 of DWUN01001907.1, read as the reverse complement.
TAGCCAATTTCTCCAGTTTTATCCATTTTCACATTGACGACAAAGCTTGTACTGGTTATCATCTCTCGTTTATACCCATTGCAGACTTTAAAAGGAGCCAGCCTGATGTTGAGTAATCACTTCATCTCATAGACATCTGCGTCATTAAGGACTGCAGTGCTGAGATCATTTCCACATGTGTTGCCACCTTAACGACTAAGGTGTTACCGTAATAACATTAAAACAAACCGGAACTCAACAATTCAAACACAGCATGCTTAGCGACATTGTAGTTATTGTTAGTTTGCAGGTGACCCTTTTTCAGAGGATTCTGCCATTTTCATGTTTCATTACAAAAATATCAATATCAATAAGCGTACTTTCAGTGTTAAACGGAACTTCACATAAAGGAAAAGAGTTATTATTTGGAAAAAGATTCAACTTTATACGTTCAATGACTCTGGTTGCATTCCCCGAAGAAAGCCTTTGTTCCTGTTAATCTGGTTAAGCCTTGGCCCGCCAGGTTCACTCGTGTTAGTGAGTGAAAGATATAATTATTATCGTTATAATTCAACCTTGTTCTTCGTCATACATAAAGTACTCAGGTGGAAGTGTTGTCGTCGGGTTTCGGTGGGTCGCGGTGGTAATCCGTCGACTCTACCATTTATAACTTACATCGTAAATATTTCTAGTGAAGACATTTTCGGAACGTGCTCTTTATGCGTTTCATTCACCATCTCCTTAACTCGAATTTGTTTGTTCCTGTCTAAGCGTATCTTGAGACGATCAGAAATACTCGATTGCTTATATATATTCAGGCTTATTATTACAATTAATTTTGCTCTTACTCCCTTTATTCATTTCATTGACATTACCCGCCAAACGTTTCGTAATACGATGTTAATAATCTTACAGTGTCAAAGAACTCGTCGAGTTTTCGTGAACAGCTCATATCTCAACTCACTCGTAAAAGCTTAATTCATTTTCGAATTTTACGCGTGTAAATCCAATCGTTTACATAAATAATGCTCGTGCGGTTATAATTTTCGAACAGGAAATGAACGTATAAATCAAAGAACTGGATGTTATTGTATCATAGAAGTGTGGGTAGTCGGTGAGTTATTTTAAGATAACTCTTTAGCGATCTCCGTTTGTTACATGATAGGATATGTTAATTATACGCGTGACTTTAATGGTTGTCCAAAAGTATATTGCACGATGAGCCCTGAAAATTTGTATTGACGGTGCGCAGGCGCCGGCAGAGGGCGGCCGGCGCGACGTTCGGCTTCGAATTCTTGAGAGCTCTGAGCATCCGGCCCGAGTGCACATGGCACGGCGCCAACTATGTGCGCCGCTAACACGTTGTGGAATCTACAGGGAAATTATCATTTTACAACCCTGATTTTACAGATGTCGTGAAATTTCACAGAAATCAAAAAGCTTGTAGCGTGCCTAATTATTGTTTGCGTTTGTACGACATTGGAGTTCAAAGAAAAGTACCATGGTCATACTGTTACTAATGTTTATAAAATAAGGTGTTTTGAAACTCTACAAAGTATGCGTGTTCATTTTCATCAGTGGCCTCGGGACCAGTAGTATATTTGTAAAAAAAAAATACACAGAGACAGATTGGACTTAACATGTGTCATAAAATAAAATAAACAACTATTTATTTATATATAAATAAATATATTCTTTAAATACACATCTACTGAAAGGTAATTCGTGTGTACATCAAAAACAATTCTTCACTTGAATACTTAGCTATAAATTATATTTAGACGTAAGCCATAGTGCTAGCAGGATGAATTTAAGTTATTTGTACCTAACAAAGTCTTTTCCACTCAATTTAGCCGCAGTTGATCGGTGACGGTGGCTCGCGACCGGCGCCGCTCGACTTATTACAATCATCGCCCATACCTATCCTTGAAACGCTGCTACCCTAGGTAGTCAATCACTCCGCGCTAATATAAACAACTCATTAATGTCAAACGGGATTCATATCTATGTACTTATAAAATTAAAACTCCATACTAAGCAATACTTTTTACTAATACCGATTAACATGCACAGGCCGATGTGAAGAAAATATAATCGTTTTTGCGCCTTAAATCGTTATTGCGGATTGTTATGTCTAGTTGTTACACGTTATGGTCTGAGGATGGTTATAACTTCTGAGAGACGGAAGGTAAAAACAAAACATTTCTATTAAGAGATGATTCTTTCTGCTGTAATTATAACTATTTATAGGTAAAGGTCGCAGCCATGTATGTTTGTAATGAGATCGTTTGATATTTTCTCACAAATAGTTTGATCATGAACGCTGAACGTTGACCTACTTGTAGTACGTGTCTAAACAAAATCCATTATTAAAGCAATGACGTTCGAGTTACGTTCTGGGCATCTGGCCCTGATACAATTTTTTTTACGCAAATGCATGGGATTCTATGAACCACAATATGAAAACAGGTGTATGGTTCCTACGCAAAGATTCATTCAGTTGTAGTCTGTGTCATGGTATCGTAAATAAACTAACGTTGTTTAGTAAAATATAATGATGGAAACACGTGCGACGCGTCGTCCATTCAAGGTTTACCCCCACTGTCGTCTGATAGTGAACGGTGAATGAACGAACAGCGATTTCATCCGATATTTCGGCTCAACTTAACTCCGAACATCGATTAGGATACTTTGAGCTGTAATATAATATATTATAATAAAATTTGAACATTTCAAAACAATCATGAAAAACGGCAACATAAAAATGGATATTAGTGATATCGTTTTTTTTTTTCCTTTTAAAACTGTTTCCGGGTAGTGTAATTATTCCCGGTATAAACTTAACCTAAACACGTTTTGAGATTTTTTTACTGACATCTTGAACAAGCCGAGATGATGTGTAGATTGACCCCCAGACAACAGATGTAGAAACGTTCTTGTTATATTACACAACTGCCTGTAGATGTTTCCGGGTACAATGTCGTTTTGTTTAGACGATGTTTTTTCAGATTTCGAACATCTATTTGAAGAAGTTGCTACGACATTTGACTGATAGCGGTGACAGCCCAACAGGTGAACGAAGACATGATATTTTCCGACAATTGAGCTGTTGTAATAATTGATTACACGCCCGTAGACGTACTAGTTTTGTTTTACATCACAAAATGCAATTTTTTCACATATTTTTATTGAATCAAGACTACTAGGCTATCTCTGTTTTACAAACTTAATTAGTCTTATTAACAAGTCGACGTTGAGTGAACTATGCAAATCAATATTATTACTGTTTCTTTATATTTGTACTGATTTGTTTTTCAAATTATGGTCGAATATGGCTATCACCGTTTATACTTTAACTTTAACATTCAATTAAATAAATACCAAAATTACTATCCACTGAATTAACTTCTGTACTTTATGTAATTTACAAATCTGAAATGAGAAGCTCTTAAAGTATCTATATTAATTAATACAAGACTTAAAAAGTTTTCCTGGCTCTAAGATATTCTTACTTATATATTATATTTGTTAGGAATTGTCGAGATAACTTCGTTACTGACGAACAAGTAATAATTGTGGAAAATTCCCTCATAATTTTTCGTAATAATAAAATAATATTTTCACAAGACTAACTTGAGCCGTGATTACATAACAATGAAATGCCTCCACAATAACGAAAACAGTATTTAGTTTTCCATCTGTATGTATGGATTAACCTCATTTTTTATGCACACATCATAATATACAAATCATTACATCGCTCTTAAATATCTTATTTTGAGCAGCGGAATGTTTTGTTTATGTATTATATTATCAAATATTCAACTTAAATCATACCGGCCTGAATTAGCCGCACGTAATATTTAAGACTTGAATTTAATATAATCCCTTTTACGTTGATAAACGTTCGTCATTTAAATATTTTGTTCATGCTAATGATTTCATTTACTAATCCATACTTCCAAACTATTACTATTATACTATTATAATATTATAAATGCGAAAGTAACTGTGTCTGTCTGTCTGTCTATCTATCTGTGACGTCATCACGGCCAACCGCTGAACCAATTGTGATGAAATTTCATATAGAGATACTTGGGGGTCTTGGGATGAACATAGGCTACTGTTTCTCCGATTGTTTTAAGTTTTCCCCGAAATTTCATTGTTTTTGAATCGAAGTCGAAACAAAATCGCGTGTAATAGATAGTAATAATGTATCGGCTTATTGTTGTAGACATTAGCATACATGCTTGTACATTGTAATTGATTAATTGTCTGTAACAAAATGATACACAATATGTACATACATACTGTCACGGCAATTTTCTATCGCAATAGCCAAAGACCAGAGACCAGGGACGTTACCGGTTGTGGTTAAGGCAATTTTTTTCAGTATTCTACTTGCAATCACGTCGATGTTTCATTAAAGGTGCTTTTTCTTGACCCAACCTTGTGTATATTATATATCAATAAAATCTAACTCGTTAATTACCAGGCCCAACACCTTATCATCTGAAATGTAAAATATTTATTTTAAAACATAAAAAATCAACCTTTTATATTTTTATTACATAAATGTTACAGTATGAAAAGTCTCAAAGAGGGTTCTATAACAATATCTAAGGGTTCGAAGGATGACGCCCACACTCGTAGTGTTTTTTGAAATAATACGAATATGTAAATTTGAATTGGATATTGGTGGAATACGCTCTTTAGCTCGGAAATATTTTCAACCTTTGGGACATCATCGTCGCTTATAGTTACTATAGGTACGTTCTGTGACTCACTCTGGCCGCCTTTCAACCGGCCCTTCGATCATTGAGGGCAACTGTTTCTATAACCGTCAATAAGAGAGAGAATTTCTATTAACGTGAACAAGCCGTCGCTCTCGTGCTATTTATGAAAACTATGTTATTTTTTAAAACGAAAATGCGGTAACTTATACATGAGGCACGTCTGACGATTAAAGTAAATTATGATTAAACTAAATACATACTTTTTAGTATACATATCTTCGTTCTTATATATGTTTTATATGCCTACTACGTTCTCAAACAGATGAACATAAACAACGTTCATGATAAAGTTCATAATGTTTCACACCGAAGCTGTATACGTAAAATATGATAAAAATTCTACGTTATTTCAGTTTAAAATATGTACAAAAATGTCAGATGTTCCGACCAGTGCATATTTAGATTGTATTGCTACCCAGAAACACTTAAAACAATTTATTTATACTTTAATAATAACGGTTTACGACTTGAATGTAGTATAACCAACGAATTACGTATATTATTAAAGATTTCGTTAAGATCGTCACTTCCAGGAACACGATAAATCAAAATATCCACTCAACAAATGTCTCTCTTTCGAAACGGGGCTACTAATTGTGCCGTTTCCGCGTAGAAACCGCCAAAGAATGTTATAATGTAAAAATGGTATTTTCTTTCATCGAACAGATCTTAAACATAGTAAATTAATATTTCCTACCAAAAATCAGATTTCCTCGTGAATTTCATACATTCGATCGCAATATAACGCCGTAGTTCGCACACTTTCTGAATAATATCTGCCTCAGCTGCTCTAATACCGCTTTTTAGTTTTTTCTCACTGTTCGACATACCTCATATCTGTTTCCGCTAATCCATAAATATGTTCGGAATACCTACATCGAACATGTCTAAACTTCTCATGTTCGCATCCGTTCCTTACATCCTTCCATTTCAGTTAGGTACGACATTCGGCGACATACCCATTTCCTTAACTTTTTCACGCGTTATAAATTGAAAAAAAAAAAATTATGCAGAAAAAAAATTATTCATTTTCAAAGTGAAATAGAATATTGGGCCAAGTCCTATTTTGCTAACCCACATAAAAAAAATATAAAATTCATTACAAATTTGTTTTCAGGAAAAGGATACAGGGGAAAAATAAAATGTACTTAAAATATTGTTGAAGTGAACCGTACTCTGGCGAGCGTTCAACTGAGGAACGAAATTGTAATTTTAATTAGATTTTATTTTAAATTTAAATTGTCCAATATTTCTTTAAGTAAACTTGGAACTTACATTGAAGACTATTTTATTATTTGATGATCTTGGCTCAGAGATTCTTAATGGATTTGTTACGAAACACAACTTTTCTAAAGTTTCTATGTATTACGTTATCCGTCCTAGTTGCAAGGGATGCCCTATTAAATATTTATAATAAATAGGTCTTTGATGAAATAAAAACAAAATATTTACCGGTCCTTCCATTTAAATAAAGTCTTTCACAGTTTCGACATACATAGATAATTAAACTGTTGTAAATGAGGTTGCCGGCGGTCAAAGACAACTTGGAGAATGGACAATCGTTTTTGATGTAACATTTTCGAAAATTAATTCATTAGAACTGGGCCTATTTCTGATATAACACGGAGTTTTCCGGTTAATGGGATTTCACAACCAGGTATTTAGACAAGAGGCAATTTTTAAAATTTCAAAATACTCACATATTAATGTCAACACTATATGCTACAGATAAGTCTACAGCTATGAGTACAGTTGACTGCAAGGTTGAAGGAACAAAAGTAAAATAGCGTATCAATTGACAGAAGATGTATATAATTTCACCATAATGAGATTTTTGGTGACACTTATTGCGAGTATAAAAATGGTTGTAACTAAATATACATATTACAATTTGTGCTAATAATTGTGGAGAGATTGATCATACAAAATCTCCTTCTTTGTGTCGCTACTGGCTCAGAAGAGATGTTCTTTGATATTAACCTGTTGTTAAAACAGTTACGGTCAACTTCTTGATGTTGCCAGATGTCCGGCGCTTATTTATGAGCTGATGAATTTATTAATGCAATAGGGACTTTATTACATTTCACGATAACATATTTCTTAAACTGCCATTAATAATAATAAAAAAAACTCAATGCTATCAATTACTATGCATCTTCATCAAATATGTTTGTGTACTATGGGATGTACCAGGAATAAAATACTTTCTATTCGATTTTTTGTATTATAAAAATAAATTACAGGAACTGAGTGAAAATTACCTGAAATAAAATGGGCTCAGACATTAGCAGAGACATATCAAAACTCATGAAATCCAAATCTGAGAACGGCGAAATCAAGGTGTTTGTTATATAAGTTCATTTTTGTTTTCAAATTGGAAATCGACATCTGAAACACAGAAAATGGTTGCCAATTATTTCAAAATCATATTTTATTTCAATGTTATCAGTTTCTTAGAAATAAAAAAGAAGCAAACAGAGTTGCTTTCGATTTGCAATATTAGTATGAATTAGACAAAAAGTGAAAAGGTATCGCGAAAAACAGACTTATCGTTACGAATACAGTGTTATCTATCATTATATTGCAGCAAGTACTATTACAGAGCAGGAAAAGTTACTGATTATATATATATATAGAGAGGAACAGTTGTACAGAATGTTTTGACTGTTCCGAAGGTCTACTTAACGTAAACGAATCTCAATGTGGAATTGCGACGTTGTATTTTCCCTATAGTACTATTATATTAAAATGTATTTTTTATTGAAACAGTTGCGCAGAATATTTTAATAGTGTTCTGAAGGTCTTGTTTCTGTCATGATATCGGCCTCGATCCAAGCCTGTCAGTCTTGTCATCGCCTGAATAGGTCCATTCATATCGTCCACGGTATTGATACAAACTTTGTGTAGCACTAATGTCGGAGCAAATGTATAATGTTCTTGCTAACATCTGTATTTTTTTTAAATGACTAGTTTTCATTACAATTGATTCGTGATTACAAGTTTTCGATATACAAAAATAAAATTATAAATGCAATTTTTATAGTATTGGTAACTTCAATAAAACTAAAAATAAAAAACAATACTAAATAAAATAGAGGTTGAATTCAAATCCACGTAGTTAAAAATAACAGTAACATTATTTTATAAATCATAATTTCATATAATTTTATAACAACGATAATGTCTTTCAAATCAATGGTAATACTTAATAGTTCTCGAATGACTTCGTAGATTGCAACATAACAACAATTGCCATGAACGGCACAATTAGTACAGAAAACGGTGCCATAATAAAAATTAGTTTCATTCATTTCGTTCAATATTTTGTTGACAAAGGTTAATTTCCATCCGGAAGTTACGTACACGTCGCGCAGTGGGCGGCTATCACAACACCCCCAATGAAATGTGTGCACGGTCTATATTTAATTTTTGTCAATCGGAAAATCTGTGAAGTTCATATTGACGTAATAGCTTTAATATATAATAAGAAGCATTCATTTCTAATTACTCTGTCAATATTATTTCGTTCGTAATGGCGACAATGATGGTTGAGGGAAAATTTTGAATTTTAAATTTAAAATCGCGTCCGATTAGTGAGCTAGCGTATTTTGGTGGAACGTGATCTAGAATTTGAGTTTTTTTTTTTGCAATTGTACGTATGTTTAGCACTCGACTGTGTTAATGAACCGCATCGAGTTCTGCTACAGCACTTACACTGTTGATTCGGTTGTTGAGATACACAAAAGTATAAATGAATTTCCCTCCGGAAAATTTTGATAGTATTAACTACAGTTAATCTTGTGGTGAATGGGGCCGTGAAATAATAGATATTATATATTGTGAAACCATACAGGGTTCTAATAAATGCCATAAGACGAATTTACATTCAAACATGTAGGTGAAGAATGAGTGTAGGTAGAAGTTCAGTATTTAGGATAATAACTAAACTATGGTCGTGCGGTGTATGTATATTTAAGATATAATTGAATACCTATTATTTTGTCACCGGTATTTATTAGGTAAATAAACTGAACTCACGCAAAGATTCCGTCCACGAGGAAAGTTTCAATTTACGTTATTGCGTTGCGCTAGTGTGGCATGCCAAGTGCATTATTAGTTTGCATGTGCGCCAATACAACTATATACATATGTACCTCACTTCTGAAGTGAAATAACAAGATTTATTTATTTCAAAGGGCGGGCAGGTAATAAAGGGTGGAAGAAAGTTGTACATGTAATAGAATAGGACAGAATAGGTTTACTGGTTGGTGATATACTGTAGATATATATATGTACATTGCACATATCTGCTATTCCGAAATTGTAAACATAGTAGCTATATACAAATATACAATATATTATGTATGATCAAAGATTGTTTCAACAGGATGTTCTTTTAGTCGTAATATAGTTTTTTAGTCTCGTCCAGCCGTATTGACTATTATTATAAAGTCGGCACAGGCGCAATTAAATCGTACGCTCGAATACTTGAACACATCAAATTTGCTATAAAATTTATAATAAACTGCTAGATCTAATCTTCATGCCAGGCAAATGAGATTTTACACAAGGTCTTAATTTTATATCATTCTCGATGCGCATTTCGTTTCACGCGTGTTTTATTGTGTCCTTACTGTGTTGTTTTTTTTGTTCGTTGCTTATTGTGTTATGAATTTTATTAACAGAATGTACATTTTCTACTTCTATACCAAAAATATGTATTATATGTACATAATCACATTCTTATTCTTACTAATTTCTTAAAATACGACCATTACCATTAAGCATTTCAGATGTAAGACACCGAAATGTATATTACAAACTATCGTAACATTACTAATAACGAACGTTACGGGCGATCCGCGGAACTATGACTGAAACGTGAGTCATTAAGAGCCATTCGCGGAAACACAAAGCAAAACAATACTGTCGCTGGCGGTCGTTCTGAATGAAACACGTAAGACCTCGACCTTCGTGATGGTATTGGCAGAGCAACGAAAAGTGCGCAGGGGCGGATTTAATTAGCAATCAAGACAGGTGAAGCACGGCCGTTGAACCCAAATGTAAGTAGGCCCCTGCTGCTCTCAGAAGTGTTCCTGTTGTGTATGTGTGTGTAACCGACAGATAATATGGGTTTTTGATTAAATGAGTTCTTGATACTTTCCTATTATTTACACATAATAAATTACGGATTGGAAAAAGAATAAAAATATGTTCGCAATGAAATCTTCACCAATCAAAGCCTTATAAGGTACGCTTGACAATTTACACTAATAACGAATTTTGGTTTGAATTCAGGAAAGAAGGAAAACATATTATTTCCTAAGATTCTACGCCTCTCATATTTTACTTGGAACTTAATATTTTATTTGGCGCGTGATCATATCTCAATGAAGCTGTTTGGACCACTCAGGCAAAAAGCCTTTAGCAATTCGAAAATATACATTTTCCTAAGAAATTATATACATATTAAATATTACATGTAACATCTATATAATGCATACGATTTATGATACTATATTTAGAAACATTTTAAAATTGTATACACGAGTGTCACGATTTTGCATGTTACATATATACTTGCACAGACACAGATAGCTATGTAAATAAATGTTTACGATGTTGCTAACTGTACGACGTCCGCTCGAACTATTCAATACATCATATATCACACCACTCTTCAAACTGTAAAAGGTTTTTCGTGAATTATACAATCAATTTGTATACTTAATATCAATCATATGTATAACCATTTCCTAAGAAACGTGATGAAATTGAAGTTGTTCATTTGAATTTTAAATTTGGTAAAGCATCGATATTAGACGGTTTATCTCTTACGGTTTGTTTACCATTATCAAAATAAAGATAGCACGCAGTAAGCAAGCGAGGCACTTTCGCGTTCCCTTGAAGATGCTCCATACATACATCCCATACATCGAAAAAGCTACCTAGTCCTATAATATATCCGGACAGGAATTATCTAAAATACCACATAATAATTTTGAAGCATTAGAAAACAACGTTGAATGGAAACAGGAAAAAGACAGGAAACACGAGATTTCATAAAAACAAAAGAAAGTGCTTCACAAGTTCATAAAGTAAATAATAAGCAACCATTCAAGTCTACAGCTTTGAAAGGGGAGTCCTTTAAGGGGTTTCGATACGTATACAACATTTGCCACCTCAAATGGACGTAGAAGTTTATTTGTTAATAGCTTTTGCCCGCGACTTCGTCTGCGTGGAATAGTGACTTGAGCAGCATTTGGAATATTTCAAAATAAGCTATAGCCTAAATGTTGCCGAGGTCTAATAGTTATATAACACAAAAGGTTCATAAAATCCGTGTAGCAGTTTTTGCGCGAAAGCCGGACAACAGACAGACAGACAAAAATTTCAAAATTAATTCTTTTGGCTTGTGTTACTTGTATGAAGAACCCTAGGGGTATTTTTTTTTAGTTTTCATTCAATGTACAGAAATGAACTCTTCTACAGTTTTATTATATGTATAGATATAGATTAAGGCATTGATAATATACATAGGTACATAGTACGACCGCAAGACGAACTTACGAAATACATTGCACATTGACTGGCCTCGTGGTCGAGTGGTTAGAGACCCTGACGGCAAAACCGGAGGTCGTGGGTTCGAATTCCACCCGGGACAAAGATTTGTGTGATTAGCACATTTGTTTGTTGTGTCTGGCCGTAATAAAAAAATACCTATATAAGTATTATATTGTATGTATATTATGTTTATCAGCTGTCCGGTTACCATAACACAGGCATTAAATTACCTAATTTGGAATCGTTAGCCGTGTGTGCAACTGTTCCCAGATATTATTATTATTATTTTGCAAGCATTGACACTTAATGTAGACAAAGTTAAAGTTAAGTTTAACGATCCCTTAGGCATCCGTTGGCCATTGTAATGCTGTATTGCGCACAGTCCGGGATTCGATTTCCGTGCGCACAAAAATTGAAACGATAAATTTATATCGTTACAATTACAACTATATGTCAATGTTTGCATAGCTTTACTTGGGTGTGTAAATATATTGTCTATATATGTTTGTCTGGGTTTCAATGCGTCCTCTACACGTATATAGAACGCTAATATGTGTTTATGAGGCTCATGAGGGTTATGAGGCTTTATTAATAATAAACATAACACTAAATGATGCTCGTAGAGTGAAATGACAAAATTAGTATCGATATGAAATGTACTAAATCTATACTTAATAATATAGGCTGAAGAGTTTGTTTGATTGTTTGAACGCGCTAATCTCAGGAAATATTGGTGCGATTTGAAAAATTCTTTCAGTGT
>DWUN01001906.1:0-15191 GCA_018249975.1 Passova gellias | reverse complement strand
GTGTATAGCCACTAATGGACCCTTCTCCGCGGCTGATAGCGGTTGAGGCTCTTTGATTTATAACAGCCTGGTAACTTACCGTGAATAACATTCCGAAATTTATATACGGAATCCGCTGGAAAAATTTAAAATTTTCGTGGTCGTAACGGTCGGATAGATCGTTCGAAAAGCAAATAGTAAATTTTATTGACAAACATGAGTTTTTAGTTTCCACTAACATTTTTAACCGCGTCAACAGAGGAGTATAATATTTAAAAACACTATTCCAGCGCCATCGAAAACCCGAAAACAAACTCGGCAAAGCGTTGTTCACACTGCACACTCTCTATCGTGAGTCTCAATTGTCCTTTCAACTTAAACATTGGAAGCGGCGTTTTGTTTACGTCCGTGCCAATCAACAGGCTCGCTAACAAAACCAATCAACTTCGTCTCGCCTGTATTTGCTTAAAAGACTGTTACTTTTTCCTTTTGGTTTTACTCTGTCGCTGTGACCCTTTCGTCCGTCACCCGCTCCACGGATATATTTGATTAAAAAATAACGTCGTCAGAAAGCGGCGATGCAGTGTGCTTCCGAGTACGGTACGTAAAAGGAGTAAAAGGATTCCAGCGGCTTAGCTGTCAATTGTAACGTTCTCACCGCACGGCTGAGGTCAGAAAGCGTTTCGTTTCGCAGTTTCACTATCTGTGCAGCTTTGAAAAATAGTAGATTTCAACTTAGTATACTTAATTGACCGCTGGATATTGGCTTTGTTTTGATTCAATGTGTGGATTAGCTAATTTCATGTTTAATCTGCAAAATTTCACATGAAAAGTTTTATTCAATTTTACCATTTAGTCTATGAGTTATATGTCTATATTTATATTGTTATAACATTAATAAGATGTAGGTACATAAATGCTGGATTTTGACTTTAGACTTAAACGTTTCAAGGTCAGTGTGTTCAAGTATTCATCGATGCAGGTTTTTAAGGGGAGAACAATTGTAACGTTTTTTGACGATGTTGAAAAAAATGATTCCAAAAATGAAGGTACCTTGTAACTTTTCTATACGTCAGTGCATAAGTCCTTTCACCTGGCCGTACGAATCATATTTGCTCGCCTCTTGTTTTATAAATTGTCCGCGTTTTAGTGGACAGCTCTCCCCCTAGCGTTGCAAAAGCACGACAGATAGTGCCCTAAGAACAATAGAAAGCGATTAGTCTCGTCCACAGAGCGAGCGCACTGTGCTATTCTTTTAATTGGTTCCCGATCCACCGTTTGAGCAGGGCTTAATGTATTTATGAAACCCTGGTACTTCAGTTTGCAGTTTTAAGATTGTGCTTAATAATAATAATGGTTTTTATAGGCTTCAAAGACAAAAAAACTTTAAACTTGTCAATAAAAATATTTCGTAAACATAGTCGCACATCCTCACACATCATTTTGGTTTAGCAAAACAAACAAATTACAGATTATCGGGTAGGTAAGAAACCGGCAGCGAGTTCAGCAATTATACGGAACTCCTTGTAAATTTATGTGTTTACGACCGAGGAATTGCTCGTAATTGTTCCCTAATTTATTAACAGGCATTGGCATTGCTATAGTTGGTAAGAATTTATTGCGATTTTTCTCTTACCTACATACATAATTATATAGGTAATTACGGATGAGTATAAAAAGTGTAGGTACTTTTTATACTACTCTACTTTTCGACAATTGTTTTAGATTATAAAAAAATTAACAGTAATAATTACATGTGTCATAGGTTAATTATAGTACTTTATATATAGTTACATGAAACATTACATTTGACACAGTGGCAGGACGACCCCGTTCCCAGCAGTGGGACTTGGGATGTTTTTAGGGCTGTTAAAAACGGAGAATTTCAAATATAAACGAAAACAAAGCAATATTAAGACTGAGCCTACTATTAAAATTTGTGGCAGTAAGTTTTAGTTTAATTTTATAATGAAATCTTATAGACGGGTTGCGAGGGTGAACGTAGACGTAGAACTTTTAAACGGGATTTCGGGGGCCGGTTTACGATAACGATCATAATAAAATATGGAAGTTTGTTGTTACACGTTTACTTTAAACGTTTTATTATAAATATGGCGCCGATCATTGTTTTCAGATGAGCGAGGGACGGACGGAAGCAATCTTAAAAACTGCATCTCGTTCGTAAATAGCTATTGTTATTCAATGCCTACGCTAGTTGTAGTTAAGTTTTAGATAAGTTATTGATAGAAGTTCTGTAACACTGTTCTATATGTATAACTTTATTATTGAAAGTCTTGAAATGTTTCCATGTTCTGAAATAAAAATTGCCTCTCGAAAATATCTGATAGAGTGCAGAAATTTTTATTCTATACATTCAGTGCTGTATAATGTATAACTAATATTAATGTGGGGCGTATTAGGGATTAGAACCTCCAATGGCTAAATATGTCTTGAATTTACTTAATAAACGTTCAATAATTTAAAAAAAAAGATTTTAATTTATTCTTTTGTATCTGTGATGTCCTGTGGGGCTTTTTTAAATACTTTTGTTTAACTTTTTTTGCGTTGCGTGTCGAATTTGAAATGATAGCACATAATTAAATATTCGTATGTGATTTGACATCTTATTAGAAAGTTTGTTGAAATCATAGCAAAAGTAAGTGTATGGTTTTTGTTCTGCTTTTACAGCTGGACTAAAACCAAGACGCCGAGTAGACACCAAGCGAACCTTTCCCCCGCTATTACACGTCACATTACACTCCGCAATGAAAATTTTGTTATCGGCGACGCGGAGGGCGGCGGTTTTCTTAAACTGTAATAGAGAAAGTTGTGATATCCGAGTTTTATCTGCGAATCGCCCTCGAGGATCAATTAAAAGTCGCATGAAAATGCGCCGGTTGACAATTATTGTTGTAATAAGAAGCCAAAGAACAATTTGCTTTGGTGAGAAATTAGCATTTGCGTCATTGACTTCGAAAAGGTTTATTTTATTTATTTATTTATATAATAATTTAGCATATCAACGAAACATAATATACGAAATTTGGTACATAAATTCTACTTATCTCTTATTGGATTCTTTTGGTTTGTTTAGATTGCGATTAATAATACGAGTATGTATGACTATTAACTGTTATTACTATTACTTCAGTATGATTAGATACCTATCATATTTATTGTATCACTACGCCAGGTACCTAATGGATTAGGCAAGGAGGACGAGTGCCAAATATCTCAATACTTACAGACTTGAGTTGCTTCTTGTACAATATGATTAAATACATCACAATCATTATCATTTTGATTATCTGCCTTCAGCGTTGTTTATAGTAAATCACATTGTAATTGTATAAGTGAAAATTAACTTTACAATGCTACGATAATCATAATTTATGTAGTTTATTTTTAATATCATTTACAGACCGCAACAAATCGTAAAATACTAATGTCTCCTTAGAGAGCCAATTAATGATACTTGTAATGTTTCTTTTAATTATTTTAATCGCTGTTTTCGAACAACAGTCCTAAATTCATTATAAAAGAAGTAAAGTAATCATAGCCCCATAGCCATAACAGTTCATCTTTTTGTGTTTTACTGTACACAGGAAGACAGAAGAAAATAATCGTAAAATTGTCGTAAAATCGGTACTGGTACAAGGCGCAATATAAGTAGGTTTACCGGGCTATATAGCAAATGTGTTCTTCGTTTTTAATAAACAATTGTTGTAATAAAACGAATTACCTCTATTATACGGTTATACGCAATATAATGTGAAAATCATTGTAACAACGAGTTGTTAATTAGCGAACGATTTAAGGTCATCTTGAAAAGTTAACAATACCTCACCACCATACATTACTTTTGAAATGACAAACACTGAACAACGTTGTTCTTTATCTCGGGAAAGACATCTATTTCGACGGATCGTTAAGTTCCTGCAAACGTGTTACGGCAATTTCTTGCTACGTGCTAAATGGCTACAGCTTTTTCCGAACGCGACTCTCCTAGCTACTTTGTTATCCTGGTACTTTTACATGTTTAATCGTTCCTCGGGGACACGGGGACTTCGTGAGACTTGCCAGCCATTGTGGCGAAATGGACTCATTTTAAACAGGTGACTTTGTTGAAATTGTACGTTGATCCTTAGAACTCTGAAAAAAGGTGTTCCGTTTGTGGACTCAGCTAATTACAGAGTTCTTTGCTCATGTCTTTTCAGCCATTTATTAAGATATTTCATGTGGTAATGATTAGTCAAATAAATTTTTGCATTGTAACGGTGCGAGAAATATTAAAAATATTACGTTACTTTCTGACATACCAATTTAAAAAATCGCAAAGGAAGAAAACAAAAACAGAATAAAAGCAACCGCTTAAAAGTAGGTACTAAACATTTAACGAACGTACCTAGCCCTCCGCTCCCATTTAACAGACCATTTCTTCTACAAATATAATACTTAATTGGCTGCAATCAGCTACGAAAATATTTTCGTTTCCGCAAAAGTCTACAAATCTTGAATACGCACTCTTCACAATGCTAAGTTGGATTTATCTTTGTTTTTCTTCACCCGATGCAAGAACTTTTCAATCCCTCACTGATGTTTGTGCAAGAGATTACGCGCGGTTACTACTTATGCAACGTATTGCCTTTTATTGCCAAACGTCGAACTGCTGCTTTAAGCTTCTAATAAATTGAGAACGGGATAAAAATGCTATAGCGCAGATACAAAACTTAATGTTGCTTACCATTTTTAAGAATATCACTAATAATTCAAACTGGTTTGTCATCTCTTTTTATTTTCTTGGTACGACTTCTTTAATTAACCATTTGTAAACATTTAATTATGCGTATTAATTGTAGAAATTTAATTTACAGCGGTTACACAAATTTCGGTTAAAATTATATCTCTTAATTATTACATTTATGTAGAAATTGTTCATTGCTTGTATAATTATTGCAGACAGCGAGTGAACAATGTCTCGGAAAGTCCCTGTGGGTTCCTAAAAAATTCCAATTGTGTGCAAGTTTGCATAAAAAGTATTATTGCAAGGCTCGAGTGGTTTTATGACACCTCAAGCGAGTTAATTTGCAGCCGTCTGATGAACTGAACAAAAGAGTGCGAACGCTAGCGAGAATTAAAATGTATTTATTCGCGAGCCGCATAAAAAGTCAATATGAGTGGCAATAAAAGAGGATGCTGCGAGAAATAATAAAAGATAACCTCTAGAGGAGTGAATGGAATGAGAAAAGCCCTTGTAAAGAATGTTTGCTTAGTGGATAAGACGCGATCAGGGGGGACACCTCCCCTAAACGTGAGGGAATCTGTGCGGTAAAAAAAAATTAAAACGGCTATTTACAATATGTCAGTTCGACATTCGATTGTTTTACATACGCGTAGCCGTTATTAGCAATATGTCGTTGTCTATATTTGACAGGATTACAATTTTAATAGATGAAATCAAAACGTAACTGTTTCATCACCCATAGAATTTTAATTCTGTTACGTTAAACTACCTATATGAGAGTCATCAGAGCCATATGAATTCATATAGAATCGGCGATAGCTACATGACTTACAGTAAATAATCAAGACGTATTGTTACAAGGGATGTCCACGTGGTGTATGGTTACATTGCCCGTCTATTGTAAATATAGTCCCTAATATGATTCGCGCGGAAAAATAACCGGTAATGAAGATCTAAATATTCATTGAAGTAGTCTGCAAACTGCCACTAATGTTGGCAGACTAGTTCAATTATGTCAGGTATACGAAAGCTCTAAATTTATATGTTTTATTGTTAACTTATTGTTGTTTCTGACGTTTCATTCGCGATACAGTTTGGAAATCAAGACATGTGTGTCTTATAAAGCCACCTCTTCATTTCTAATTCAGAGTCGTTCAGCGACATTAAGCCGTCGCGTAGCCCTCGAGCCGGCATTACGGCACGCTGTAACTTCTCCCAGTAAGTCCCGTTCATGAGTAGATTACAAGTAATTAATTTATAAGAATATGGCCTTAACCGTGCAAGCCGAATAATTACCTCGCATTATACGGAGGGTCAGAATTAGGATCGTACGATATACTGTTTGCATCGGTTGAGAGTGGCTCTCATTTAAATATAGGTACATCTTAAGTCGTCTGATTATCAACTCATGTTAAGATTGAAAGGGGTTCAATTTTGTGAAGATATAGCGGTCCTGAATTGGAAAGATATGAGAACATTTCTAACAAATTTTTCAGGTCTTGATGTGACATTTTAGGGGGTATTATCGACGATATATTTAGGCCTTAATTTTTTATCTTGATGTTCTCTGGCTTTTAGTTATACTTAATGTCGTCGTAAAGTCATACCTAAAATTATAATAGGTAATACTAAATGTCAAGTGCACGATGGAATTTAATTAAAATATTATTATAATTAATTGTGGCAATCGCAGCGATACAAATCGTTAGAGAAAAACAAGCGGGTCCCGAACAAGCTGTTACTTTTAATGTGTAACTTTCGGTTTGGATTTAACGATTTTACGGCCGACAATTACCGTCGACTGCGGCTAGAATATTACAATCGTGGTATCTTCAACGGAATTGTTCGTGCTAAAATAACATTTAAATTAAGGGTAAATGTATTAAGAGGCGTTGTACTTTGACTTAAGGTGAGGTTATAACCACGGTGTTTAATGTTAATTAGTGACTTGATTACATTTATTTACCTTTAAACATTTTTGCAGCAAAATACCACTGATTGCCTTGAAGTCCTATTTAAAAGCAGCAGTAAATATCGAATAAGATATAAGGCGTTCTAAATGCGTTTGCCGAGAGATCAGTACCTGTTTCACGCTAAGTAGAGCTTCAGCATATTATAAAATGTTGCTAAAACCAACATATTTTAATAATAAATACCAATGCAGTAAAAATTGACATAATATGATTGAATTTCTGTGTGTTTACAGCATTCTCGTAGGTACGTATTTGTGTTTCTTTGTTTTTCTTGTCGCGAAGTTTCGATATCAATATTTGCGATGTTTGCATAACTACTTGGTGACGCAAGTGTGGTTGTGGTAAACAATGATACCGGGCAACCTAAGATATATTCATGTTCCCCCAGTCACAAAATTCAGGTGATGTTTTCCCCATGTACCTACGTGTAGACGAAAACAAGGCTTTAAAATGTATCATAATTTTGTAAGACAAAACCGAAGCTTTGAAAAATATAGCCTAAATATTGAATTTAGCTGTTATTTCAGTGACTTCAAAGGAAGAATATTTAAATTTCGTTACTAAATTGAAAATCATTTTTCAACCACATTTTTAAACTCTGTTATAACTTTTTCATAAAATCTGCCGTATTAGTGCTTATATTCTAGCACAAAAATATTAAGTACATCGCTATCACGTGATTACAAAGCTAGTAATCCGCTATTACTGCAAGTTTTATAACTGCAAGGATATAAAAAATTAAATTTAAACATATGTTTCTGTTTAATTAACTTGGGATTAAAAATATGATTGAAAATATCAAGGTTTTATTAGACAAAACTTAATTCATGTATGTATTAATAGCTTTACATGTGTACAAAAAGAGCTATCTTTACCAATCAATATAGTTTTGGAAAATCTTCAATGCATACGTAAATACCAAACACAAGGAGGCTCTGCCACACCGTTGAGCGCTATGAATAGAGAAGGATATTAGATTCCTAATACGAAATCGATACTATTGGATGTCCGAAGACGGACGATAATATCCTCGCGGAGAGAAAGGCCCGCGATATAAAACACACTTGCGCGCATAATATACGTTTTATTAATAAAAAAAGCTCCCGAGAATCACCCATAAATAGCCTTAACGGCCACTACTGAGCCGACGAATTTTTCGATACATGGCGACGCATTTGTTTGACAAATCCCTCGGGAACAGCGAGGTGCGACACTATCCTGTATTATCTGGTGCAGTGGCACTCAAACTTTGATTCTTATAACGAAACATATTCTCGTATTATACCTAGGGATGTCACATATGTCACATTTTTCAAGCAACATCTAAAGTATTCTTTAACTAAGATATTTCTGTATAAATACATAGAAAAAATACTTTTTATTGACTGCACTTTTTTACAAAAAAAGATAAAAACTATACATAAACGCGTCAGGTTTGCAGGACAGATCTATTTGGCACTCCTTGCTTTCTGCCTTCCCCTTTCGGCACCTGACGCGATATTACAACAACAATACATAACTTAATTATAAGTCAGGAAAATGAAACTGAATACGCATACATAATGTTACTAAGTGGCTACAAAACATATTGAATGTACAATGATTTCTTTAACACTCGTAATCAGGTCCTTTTGTGGTCCCATAAAGTATATATTACTAGTCATATGGCGTACCTACGGATTGAGAATCTTTACTTTATGTAGAGCTTGAGGAATGTGGGGTCATTCGCGAGGTGATGACGGCCGTATCGCGAACTGTCTAAAGACACCTCTAAATCATGACCCAGCTTTTTCTGTTTGACTGAAAATAGAAATGTTTAAGGCTTACATATTTATGGGGTTGTCCCTACTTTTCGGCAGTACTATTGTTTTCAACCGAAAAGTGGTTTGGGGGTTCTCGTTGCACGTAAGTATATAGACTAATAATTTTACTGTCATCGTAAAATACTCTAGATTGCAAGAAAAACGAGTTGTTAATATATTAATATTGTTGCGTCTTATTTCTATTATGAGGGAGTTAAGATTTTATAGAAAACCGACAGATGATTACAAAGAAAATTTTGGGCAATAAACTTCGCAATCAGCATGCATAATGGACAAAGAATAAGGAAGCCGTCTAGAGGCACAATTGAGTCGAATAGAGTGATGAGACGGTACCCAGTGGTGTGGACTAAGCCGATTTAGGACGGAGACGTTAAAAGAAAATTTATTGCATTGAAAAGTCGTACGTAATTAATAAGACATTTGAAGTTGCGTGAAAATGTAATTTAGATTGTTTTCCACGGGCGAGGGTCGCACCGTTTCCTGTCTACGAAATCGTGGAATACTCACAAAGGCGGTTTATTTATATATGGCCGCTTTATATTAGCGTCTTTAAGGAACCAGGGGAGCATAATAAAAAAGAATCAGCATCAATGTCTTAAAGCGTCTTCCGGCGCGATAGCGGAGAACGCCCCGCCGCAAAATGGCGGTCCACACTCGAATAAATTATACCACCCCCGAATCGAATCGAACGATTGTTCGATTCTTTTGAGGAGATTCCCGTTTTAAAGTCGGCGCGCCATTATTAGTGTAAGTCAGAGACGATTATCCTGAGCCGACATTACATATTCAAATTGGAGTCATTTAGCTTTGAAGAAATTGACGCGAAATAAAACCAAGCCTTATGAAACGTTTCTTGCGCCAGAATCGTGCTATGAGATTTTGAACTCCGTTAAAGTTTCAGTACCTTATAAACGTATGGCTCTTTATCATTTTAATAACTAAATTCACAGTCTACATTATCGTACATGTTATAAAATAATGTAACATTTGATGACATTATATTGTTTAATTAGAAATTCATGAAGTTTCTCTGTCGATTGAATCAGTATCAATTAAAGTTTCTAAAAATTCTTTTAATATAACAATATCATAAAAGTTTTTATTATAAATTTACGGGTAACTCTTACGTGCCTATACAGTTTTACTACAAATATATGTATATTGGGATTATTTAATGATGCCCATATAATCGTGTTCATTTCCAACCCAGTTGTTCAGGCTGTAGTCCGAAAGGCATAATTTTTGCGCGACTGACCAAAGATTAACATTTAGATACCGCATGCCTTTTTGTTCTGAACGGAAACCGATCTCTCCCCCACGCGCTGTAAAATGAAACAAGAAATGAAAGAACGATTACGACATAATTTTTAAGGTAGTGGATATTTGCGAGGGATTCAAGTAAATTCATATATTATGTTTATTTTAATTAAGTAAAAATTTGTATTTTTATGCAAAATTTTTCATCTAATACAACAAATGTGTACACAAATGTACCAATATAAACCGCTGAATAATAGCTTCATACACACACACATAACATTACGCCAGGTCCCGAACGGGGTAGGCAGAAAGCACCGAGTGCCAAACCTGACGCCTTTCGTCTACATTCATAACTTTCTTCATGCATACTCGTACACGCCGGTTTCGGAGACTCATATTTTTATTTATATTACATTCTCTATTTTCTTTTAGACCACAAAAGTTTATTTTAGTAGAAGTGAAAATAGAACTATTTTTATTAAATCTAAGTTAACTTTTATCCAATAATCGTGTTATAAATTGGTTCCGCTTGTATTAAATAATAAAATCGTCTGCAACATCACAAGTCTAGCCTCAAAATAAACATAATAAAATTAATAGCCCTCCTCGACGGCAAAAGAAAGCAACTCGAGTAAATTGATATTTTGAATAATAAAAGGTACCGAAATTATTATGAGTAACACAAACATAAGTCAATAGACTAGCGGGCCGGTCAATATTGGATTAGCTGCCAAAAGGAGCCAAAAAGCAACGTATACAAAAACCTTTTACAGCGGTTACAGCGCTGGAAAAATATTTATGATACGCTCATAATATAAGGAGAGCGCTTATTTGCTAGCGGTACTTAGGCACTCGAAACGTTTGTTTTACATGGCACGTCGAATTTTTGGTATAAATAGATACACGTGTAAGAAAAATACCGTGGGTCTTTTCGTAATAGTTCGATGTAGTTTTTAGCAGTAACAAAAGTACCATTACAAGGAAATAGTAGGTGTCTAGGTGACTATATACTCCAGTATAATAAATCGACATTTTATGGGGCATATTTACTAAGATATCGTAAAATATCTATCTTAATCTATAATAAATTTCTAAATCTTACTTTTTTATCTGTACCTGTTTGACCGTGTATGTTGTTTCTCATGTTTTGTACATGGAACATAAAAATTTGCGACTTTGTTAATGCAGCAATTTTAAAAATTTTAGTTATTTAATACTCATATGAAATATAAATAATATTTCAAAAAATCCACTCCACACTTACCTAATCGGGCAATAGTGCAAAAGGGTTGGGGCAGCCATTGTTTATACAAAGTATGGAATAATATAATCAGAAGTGAAGAAATAGGAATCCGTCGAAAAACCAACACAGGCGAGTGAAAATTTGCTTAGGCCAGCGGAATAAGTGGCGGAGCTAGATACCCAGACAGGGACCCCTGGGCCATTGTCCGGATCCGTATAGAATTCACATATCCTACCATTACATTAATAAAGGTAGATTGTTAAAAGGAATGAATAGATTTCACGTTTTTTACGATCGATTTGCAAATCATTATTTATTTTTGAATAATTACAAGTTATTACATTGTATATATTAATTTTCAAAAAGTAATAACTAAATCCGCTTTCTTGTTTTTATTTACGATTGGATTACAAATACTGTTGTAAAAATGGATACAGTTTAAAAAAAGATATCATATATCATAATGTACTCGTATACTTTTAATAGCGATGTATGCCACATTTAAGAAATAATAAGACAATTAAGGAAAATATATTACTTTTTTGTGCTTTCTGCCTACCCCGTTCGGGACCTGGCGTGATGTTATGTTGTTATATTACTTTTTAATGTTTCGTTTAATTAATTAATGTCATAAACTTTAATTTATATCAATACGATAGCTGCCGCGATGGACAATGGATCTCAATTTGTAATTTTTTTCAACAGAGCGAAATATTTTTGCTTTTGGCCGATGCTTACAATTCATAAAGTTGGCAATTTACCTTTTCTCATTTCTCCGAGCAGCTGTCGCCGACTTATTAAGACGCACCTGTCAATCTTCACGGGATGCCGAATTTTTATTTCGAATTCCTCCTCATCTGTAACTTCAAGTGTTTGATATTGGACCCTTTGTTTCTAAAAACTCTTATTTTAGTATATTTATTTAGGACCCGCCGGTAAAAAATGCCAGACGTTATTAACAATTTGCAAGTTGATTGGATCTAAGCAGGAGTGATGGTAATGAAAGCTTGTGAAAAGATTATAACACGATATAATAAAATTCTGATTAAACATAATATATGTACCTAGAATATTTTGTCTGATCAGAAGTTTTACAGAGAGTTAAGATTAAATAATTACTTTCATACTATTACGACTCAATGAAACTTAAATGTTTTCATTTTATTATTTCCCGATGATGGACTAGAAATAAGTATTATCTGAAACGATTCAAAGAAATCGTACTATAATTACACCTTGAGAATTACTAAATTCTAGAACAAATTAGTCGAATCTATTTTTGTTTTCGACTTTTGAATGTTTTTCACCGTTGCGTCTTCTGTTGTCACCAAATGTCAATAGCTGCGAGTATCTCCTAAACTAGACACATCGACGCGTTTCGAGAAAACAAGACGCGAATGGTAATTCGAAAACCAATCCTAAACAAACAGACTTGAGCGAAGGCGGAGGGTGTCCATGCTTCGATTTTCGATTTCACCCACTACATTAATTCGGGTGTTCATTAAAAATGCCATCAAGTCGCCCGTTAACGAAGTGGTGCGCAATTAAAGTCGTCGCTGACGTCACACCCTTGGTCTTCTTACAAGAGCTCCTTGAGCCTCTTTGAAGCAGAGGACACCTTGAGATCGAATTATAAAATTGATTCGTAATCAGTCGCTTCGGCGATCGTCATCATCGTAATCGTGAGAGGCTTTAATAGTATGTACTTTCGAAAATATATAATATCATTACAGAGTGTTTTCAAATTAATGGAGGAAATAATAAATGTGTGCAAAACAAATATATTAGATTGTAATTACTTCAATCCGATAATCTCAATACTCATTAATGTGTCAAAATCTTGTTATAGGGACCGCATAGGAACATTAGGGGCGTCGAGATAAAACAGACGCCCATTAACAGAAGCCGAGAAAAAAACGTCGATGCTATCGCTCGCGACGAGGTGGCAATCTAATTTTTTTCTAAGTCCCAGTCAATCACGGAAGAAATGAGCCTAATGCAATCAAAGTGGAAACAACGTTGATTGGTTGATTCAGCGCTAACTTTTCTTAGCGTTGTATTTGTATGTAATAAAAACTGGAGTCTTCTACCAACTTTCTGAGAAATATTTATGGTCTTGATATGTTTACGACTGCTATAAGTGTATTTTTGTTTATTTAAAGATCAATATAAAATAGCTATACAAGTATAATACTAGTTCCTGAAATGTAGACGTAGAATACATTAATTAACGATTGATACTATTAAAAAAGTACCCAACAAACTTTAATTCTGTTATGAAAACGAAACGGAATGATTTCAAAGAATTCGCTAAAAGAGAATCGCAATTCGTTTGTGAATAAAGTGTTTTGTCAGGCGTTAAAAACTGTAGGGTGGCGGATCGCGGATCGCCAAGGTGTCTCAATCAGCATAAAACAAAAGAAATCAATAGCACCCCTCGCGCGCGGCTGACAAAGAGCAAAGATTTCTTTTCACAATTAACCACCCCCGGGTGGTGCGAAGCTGATAACTGGTTTAGCTTAGATCCGCCTTGCGTCACTTCAAACTTCATTTTAATACGCGTCAATATGGAAGTGTGAAGATTTTTTTAAATGGTACATATATGTACTGTACATACATGAAAACGGTTAAAATAATTTTACGAATTTGCGTGTACCCAAAATGTTTGAACATATCCTATTACGAATCGTATCAATTGGCGTTTTACAACATAACAAAGACCAGCCGTAGCAATACATCCCTCTAGTTTACATTTCGAAGTAGAAATGAAATTGAATCTGTTGTTGTATATGTTTTTTAGTCCACTCGTTCCCTAATCCGACAATCCGGGGAGTTTACATCTGGATCACCGTCTAATGTCGGATACAATGGACAGTTCGTGATTGTGAATATTAAACAAGTTTTATGGCGAAACGTTTGTTGCATTGCGATATACGAATCAATTAGGACACTTCGATCGAAGATGGCGGCTTGGTACTTCCCGGGCGAGAATTGAAAACTTTTAGAAATCGGTTTGTAGTCATACATTTTAAGCCTCGTTGTTTGTTGTGATTGGGTCAGAGGACCTAGAATTAGGGGTATGTACTCGTACGTTGACCAAATCTTATAGACAGCAATACGTGACTGCTTCAATGAAAGCAGTGAATTCAAGAAATGAAAGAGGTTTGCCAGGACCGTAGCCGATAGAATTTTTTATGGAAAGGCAATCGCCATCACCGGAAACCGATGTAAAGGCTTAGAAAACATTGAATGATATAAAATTATTTTCATACATGTAATTTTTACTGGTCACATGACTTGCAGATCCTCTCATTTATGATTATTTCCTTGATATCTGAATACAATTTCAAAATATCAAACATTTGCTCTTTCGAAATCATGTATCGTGACGTCTTAGATCAAAAGAATAAACGTGTCAAAATGTTAGTTGATTTACGCAACGTTCGTCGGTAAAACATTACATGTATCCTATTAACGCGGATGCTTATTAAAACAAGTTTGTCTTTGTTCTGTTTCCTTGCTGCGGATTTGTTCGCTTGTCTAGAGGATTTCATCTGGCGAACTGTTTCAATATTTAATAATCCGCCGGTAACGAGGTTCGGTACGAGCAGTTAGAAAAGTTTAAATGGGCAGACAATGTTCCGTTACATGCGTACGTGGATATTATATGTTGACGTGTATGATGGAGATTTCGCTTAGCGTATAACGTTTCGGTAAACGTTTGATGTAAAAATTATAAATGGCTTATCAGATTATGCGCTACAATTTATGGGAAATAAAACATACTTGTACATGTTTGTAAATGTGTTTGGAAATTTTCTCTTAAAACCCCGAAAGCCGAAAGTACAGTTCCCGGGTTTCTTTTGATTTTATATTACCTATAAACAATCAATCTCACATTGAGACTAAATTAATTTTTGCGTTGGCTTTGCAATATGTACATAAGCGATAGTATTTTTCGTAACTGCAATAGTGTAGTACGTTTTACTGAATTCTGTCCGGTTAAAATGCAATAATACGCACATACATACGTAACATCACGCCAGGTCCCGAACGGGGTAGGCAGACAGCGCGCTTCGTCTACCTTCATCACTCTCTTCATGCATACACGCCGGTTTCGGAGACTCTTGACTCCTCCGTCAACCGGTATCTGACGTATTTGGTCGAGA
>DWUN01001905.1:0-15195 GCA_018249975.1 Passova gellias | reverse complement strand
TCAGAGTCTGGATGTGTGCCCGGTGCATGGCAATAGGCTCACCACCTATTCCATTTGGGACTTAAACGTAACTGGTGCAATGTAGGGGTGTACTACACTCCTCTGCCTACCCCTTCGGGGATTTCAGGCGTGATGTTACGTTACGTTTTTATCATTGTCTTATTCAATTAAACTCTTCAAATGTAGTCAAGTTTCAGTATGTAAAATTTAATGTAAATGTAAAATATGTAAAATTTAATTAATGAATCAATGGCATGATACATAATTTCTTTGCAATATTTTACATTTACTCATTTAATTCGTTGGTGGAATAATGTTTTACATAATGTTTTAAATAGAATGATAACAAGGATACGGCGCACGAAGAACGGTTTATGTAAATGGTATTGTAACAAACAGACTTAAAACATGTTCTTAATTTAATGAAGTATAAACGTATCAGAACTCTTCTGCACCGGACAAAGCGTTCCGCCCATCGTTTACAGCACAGGTGCAGACAAAAAGCAATGGAACTCTCGGGCGATCCCTATCTTTCCCGATACGTACATATGTATATCTTGGAATAATCTAAAGCAAGAGTAGGTCTTTTTTGTATAGTTAATACAAGGGAAGAAACAGTGAATGATAATTTTCAGGAAAGCTCATGGTTTTTAAAGTTAGAAATGTAAAAATTGATATGTAAGCTTATGATTCGAAACTCTTTTGAGTCGAAACTCCTGGCCGTTTTTAGATAGATGAGTACCTACCATAAAAGAAGTATTCCATTAGCTTTGAACTGAATGCAACAAATAGGCATGTAACATCAGCTCAAACCCACTATATTATGAGGTTCCATGTGTGCGTAAATACCAATAACTTTGAGCATATCGTAAACATTTTTTCATTTCGACGTGGCATTAAACTTTTCTTTGCTGTAAATATGATATATACGGACATGTTTTACTGACATTACTGAAGACATATTGCTTTCGAATAAAATACGGGACGGAGCAAAATAAAAGTTATTTTAGTCAGCATATTGAAATGTAACATTTGCGCTCGAATGTTCCAGGGGCGGCCCCATGGGTAAACATGCTGATATGAGAGTTCCACGTGCCTGAGAAAAACAATTGAACAGGTAAGATTTATTTATATTCAGTAGATAGATACGAACGTTTATTGCCACTTTCCCGTACAATAACAATAATTTTATTCACATGGCATGGAAACTAAAAGGGTTCAAATAGTACTAAAAAAAGTTGTTATATAATATTACAAAGATGTCTTTAACAAAGTTATCGTTAAAGATATCACAGTTTTACAATATCATTTTCCCGTTATTTTATAATACTAAAGTATCGTTATTGGTTAAATATTTATATAAATCCCATTAAAATATATACTTATTACACATTTATTATAACTAAATAGAAATCTTAGCAAGAATATATTTTTATTCGAATAATAAATACATTACCTATTTACTCATTTAAGCACATGTTTTGCGAACATTAAGTTAAAATTTATTGCTTGATTTTGGACTGTGGTCGTAATAATTATGTGTAGGTATAGTATCGGGTAGGCCGAACTTAAGACAATTAATTAGTTAACTTCGCTGGTAGTTAGCAATCTCAAAATTACTGTCGGTTATCGTATCCACGAAGTCATATTTATGTTGGTTTACTTACATTATCGACACCACCAACCCTCAAGTTGTTCTACTAGACAGTTGTTTACTCGTCGACGCGCAAGATTAATGATGGGACGACAACACTACGCAAAATCGGGGAGGCAAGAGGAGGCATGTACTGGGGTTCTGGTTCAATCCCTCCCCTGAACGCAGTAATACGCTATTTGCACTAATTGCTCATAGATATTTACGTGAGCATTATTCGTGCGGGTTCATTGTTAGGTTTATAAATGTGCATCAATGAAGACGTATTTAATTCTCATAGATTCTAATAAATTTGTTGGTTGAATTGCAAAGTTATCATCGTTTTGTATCGAAGTAATAAGCTCAATATTAAGCTAATAATAAGGAAGAAAGCTTATAGGCCTATATTAGTTGGGTTAAGAGTCGTTTAATTATTTTGGATATTAAAAATTCTACAAACTTTAAAAGATAGGTACATACTTTATCTTCAAAGACCGCCGCTGTCAGATTGGCAGTATACAATTATGCATGTTATTGAATATGTTTTAACTACCATATACGCTATTTATTAATGTTACTCCACATATGTAAATATTTCAATATAATTTTATGAGCTTTAGAAAAGCTGCATTAATGACAGCATGGCTCGATTCGCTTTTCGCTCGAACAGAAAACCGTCGAGCGTTAAGGACGATCCAGGCCGCACATCACTCGGAATTAGTTGGGAAAAGCGAAACTAAATCTCAATCCGTCCGGGTGCGTCAATGTGAGGAAATTGATGAGTCAGGCGATCGAGCGAGTGCGTATAAAGGCCTCGCGGGGAAACAATACTCGTTCAGCTTTCAGAGCGCTTCCCTCGTGCAATTAGGTGAACCTTTTTGTTGGCCGCGCTTTCCGCAACTACATTATCGGTATACAATGGTCGCAATGATTTGCGGAAAGGTCGAGAAAGGTCGAGATTATTTTTTTGTGAGATCCCCGCGTTCGGTTCGTTGCAGATTCGCCTGATTTGTGATCCTTCGTCATGCTATCTCGACGAAAATTTCGCATTGCCAGATTTAAATTGAATATCTAAGTTGTCAAGGAATAGAAATGTTGGTGATATTTTGTGATGATGTTGCAATATATTAATGACTATGACAAAAATTTTAATGAGACTTAGATACGAGTAATTATAATGTAAAATACTACTTTGTAAATTATGAAATTAGCATGCATTTAATAATATTTATGTAATTATATCTTAACAAAAGATTTGCTGTCCTTTGTCAAGTTAATTAAGTGAACATAATGTAAGCTTTATGTTGTTAAGGGTCCATTGTAGTTTAGTGTGGAGAATAATTTACATGTTTCTTAATTATACAAGATTTATGTCGCTTAACGTCACAGTGTTATGTTTTTGCTCATAAATAACAAAGACTACTAATGAAACCCTTTCACTATACTACTTTAATTGGTAGTTACATACACGTAGTATTAGTAATACCTACTACTTACCTACTGTATTTTATTTCTATAGCAAAGATATTATATGTGATAAAATAATAGTAATGATTTTTATTGAAAACTAATGTAAATAATGTCAATGAATTTCAGATTGCGGAGTTGCCGATCTACATGACGAAGACAAGTTACGAATGAATATAAAGGTAATGAAGAGGGGTAAGAAAGAAGAATATTAAAGAAAACGGATATATACGACGTCAAGAACAAAGAAGAAAAATATAAATGGCACATTCGTGATCTACCCTGTAGATCCGGGCTTTTGTAGATTAGTTAAGATCAGAAGCTCGTCTCTACAGGTATCTCACGGCTGGAAGACCTCGCTACTTTAACTTCAAGAATGAAGATTTCAGAACGCATATTTCAGAACCAAGATTTTAGAACGAACGTTTGAGAAAGAATATTTCAGAGCAAATATTTCAAAACGAATATTCCAAAACGATGTTTGCAAAATTGAAGCAATGTTACCTTTCAACTACTTAAATTTATGTTTCCTAGGACTAAGAGATTAAAAGCGAGTAAGTAAAGTAGGTACCTATATAACAAGTATGTTAAATTAAAATATGCAGCGAGTAAGTATGAGAAATTATTTGAAAAATACCGCCAGGCCTTCATGCACTTAGACGTCACTGTAAGGTTTGGTACACGCACTTAAGTCAGACTTCCATGGTTAACATACATATTAGGCTCTATCTCATTGCTTGCTATCTAGGTACTATTAAAAGCTTATTTATGCGACCTACATTTTTAAAGCGACTAACCAGAGGTCTAAACTTCATCGATATCCTTAAATAATCGCTCAACCTACTGTCTCTTTCGTATCGAAGACACTACATTGAGTTAAGAAAATATGTAACTTTCACTGTAGAAGACACTTAGATAAACATTTATCTCATAAAATATACGATAAACGATTGATTTAAAGCGATTTAAACTAACATGATAAGTGCAGTCAGGTGCAGACTAATATGTCGCATGTTTGCCTACAATGAAGCAATTCATTATAAGGTACATTTTATACATACACTCAATAAAGGTCATTAAATTTTCCAAAGTGAGTTTTATAATTATTACAGGCAATAATGACCTACTACACACATGACATACGATGCATATATGATTTGTACAATAAGCCACATTGAAACTTTTTAAGCGTTCACTTTTACTAGGACAGATGACGATGAACTAATGATATACTATACTAAATCATATTAGATTAGATATAAATTCTTTGAATCATTTTAGGTTTTTCATTTAATCATGACAGTGCAATGGCCGCAAGAGCCCATGGGACGCTTCGATAATAGA
Organism: Passova gellias; assembly: GCA_018249975.1. Classification (NCBI taxonomy): domain Eukaryota; kingdom Metazoa; phylum Arthropoda; class Insecta; order Lepidoptera; family Hesperiidae; genus Passova; species Passova gellias. The sequence continues at coordinate 10,751 of DWUN01001905.1, read as the reverse complement.
ATGAAAAAACTGTTTGCTACGGATTGTTGGAATTATTACATTACATTTGAGGTTAGAAATGGAAACGGGTAACGTCTCTTGTGGAGTCTAATATGAGTAAAGTTTGATTTCTATTCTTTACAGTGTTAAGAATAAAGACAGTTGTAAAGCGTTTAAAAGTCTTTGATTGTTATGTAACTATGAAATGATTGCGTGGTCGTTATTATTAATAAAGAAACTGTTAATATTCACTTCAAATATCTTGGTAAATATTCAACTTTTGTAGAGGTAGAAATCAAATCTATTTAATACAATATTTATATAATATAATGTATAAGTGTAGTTATAGGTATAGGAAAACTGCAATAAAATAATTATAGTAGAAAAAAATTCTTGATTGAAATAAAAGTAATGTAGCTATAATCAGTTACCTTTCTTACACATTGTAAGTACCTGAGAGGAACAGGAAATATAGATGTTTTCTAATACTTGTTCAAGCTGAGCTTTTCCTTTCGCTATTTAATTGTTAATTTTGTGTAAGTATATTTTTAATCTGTATGCATTTTCTGTTATAGATGAAGGAGCGAGCGTCTAAAACGTGATATTCAATCAGCAGTGCAGCTTTCACACGTCAGGCCTTTTTTATAAAGCATCACTGTGACTGATTTTTAGTGTCATAAATAAATATTTAAATCAATTTATTCCATGTAGAATTTTAAATGTATTTTTATTTCCATTGTCCATTGTCTACCAAAGTATCAATGAATAAGGCTACATTTTTGAAACTGTTATACTTTTCCTTCCAAGTACCAAGAATCGTTATAAAACAGTAATACAATTTTTAAATTATTACATTATTATCATTATATATTTCATTGACAAAAATTTAATAGGTACCTACTTACAAACAACAGAATATTATGATAACATATCTTTATTTAATTACAATCTCATTTTTAGTAACGTACCTATTTCTCCTCTATAACTGCCTACTGCCGAGATGTGCTTACTTATTTTATCTAGGTACTTATATAGTTTTATTTTTTGTTTGAACTGGATATGAAACAGTAGATGCCTATAACAGTCATAATAAAGACAGAGTTCGGCATATATCTGCGTATTCTTTATGTTTCATTATGTTTATTCCAGATGCAGGAGTTGAGACGTCCTTTAATAAATAAATGCTATTAAAATATTATTATTTTATCATAATTTGTTTTATTAAAACCCACTGTATTTCATTTGATGTTCGGAACTGAATATCTCCATAATTATTACCTATATAAACTATTGATCTATTGATCGACTACTACTTTAGTTATGATTAAATGTAGGTAGATGATGCAAGAGTAAAAACCACACCTATAGTAAGCGATCAAGTCTTTGTAAAATTAAGTATTAGTCGTGTTTTGAGAAAACATCTAATTATAACGAAAATATATAGATATCTACGTATAGGGGTAGGTAACACTACTCGAAGACTATGTAGGAAGTTACTTTAAAGTACACCATCTACATATAAAATGAGGTCACTTTTTATATGCACATTTTTCTTATATAATACAATTAAGAACATAGACTGTTTCTAAAAATTGTAAAATAATTCAAGGAAATTGCGTTTGTCATTGGATGTCTTGGTTATTACGAGAGGTTATATTTAGTTTATTATTATAATTTTAATTCTTATGAAAAAAAATTTATTAATAAAAATTTATGACCTATATCTTCTTTTATTTGGTACCCAGATGCCCATGTAATACATACGAGTATTACAGTAAACTATATTGTGTATTTTCGAAATAATAGGAATAACTAGCTGGACTACTGTACTTTGAATTTTTTTTTGCATTCCCTACCATTATAGAGGCAATAAGTACCTATCTGATAATTTCTAATTTTTAGTAAACATTTTTATTAATAAAATGTCACAGCAAACTTTTTCACGCAAGTGTAAACAGTTTTCGCTTTGCATTATTTATGAAGGGGCCAAACCCTTATAGTTTATCGGCCAAAAAGTTACATTTAAAATTATTTTGGAAGTTTTGAATGCTTTTTCCTCTCAATTTGTTTTTATTTTAGCTAAGAATCGATTTCCTTTTGTTTTATAGTAAATGTTTAGATATACTATTTTTAATCTGTAACACGGTCATTTTATTCTGTGTAAATAGTACCTGCTACTCCACACTAGGTGGCGTACGCATGATTTTTGTACATAAGTTTAATTTTTACATTACAGTTGTTAACGGTGTAAAATTGTAGAATATTGTTATTGCTGCAAAACTATAGTAAATTCTGTAAAAATGTAGTGTTTAAACCAGACACTGTTTCTCTTAACGCCCAGAAAGCCGTTGATATTAAAAAAGTATGAACTACATATTTAATTCATGTCGTCTTTTAAAGTTTTCATAAGTCCAGTTTTCTGTTTGATAAGTAGTTACTATCAAGAATCGCTAATGTCGATCAAACCAATTAGAATGATCTGTTTCGCTGCCCTATTTTCATACAAATTATATTTCCGAAGGTACACCGGTCAATAAGCTAATAAGCTCCACTTATATTGGTCGATTCAACGTTAAGGCTTTTTCAATAAATTACCTGACTTAAACTCGGACCGCCCATTTTGAGCCGTCTTATCGAATGTTGATTAATAGCTTATGACAGAGTTATTCTTACCTAAAATTGTCTCTAATCTGGATTTACGTTTCATGCCGTGAGCGAATGAATAATTTGATAAAATGTCTATAGCTATTCAAGAGAAAATATCTTGGAAGAATAGTACTCATTGTAGATGATAATATTGCTATTATAATAGCATATCTTTTTTGTTCAAAATTTAGCAGATTTTATATGGATATCTATAGCCATCTAGTTAAATGTAAACTAAACTGGTGCCGTGATAGCCTTTTGTAGGTATCTCCATCTAACTGAATCATCCGAAAACTAAGTGGTCCTTTGTTTACAATAGGTTTGGTGATAACAGATGGCAGTATGTGACCGCAGAAATCTCGGAAGATAGATACAGACGTCAGGATTTTTTTTTGTGAAATATTTAAAAGAAACCTTTACTCGGTAAATTATTATTTTTATGTATAACTAAAGCCCTCCGTGTAAGGATACACGTAGCTGAAACACATCTAACTATTTACTATTCGTCACCATTTTTGTGGTTTTCTTGTCATTTATTGGGATTTACGCTTTAGTATCGATGTCTATTTATTTTGCATATTGGAATGGGAAATAATTTTAAGGTCCTTTGAAAGGATTTCACTAGTTTAGCAAAGTTAAACCACAATATAAACTTTTATTACTAGGCCTATGCGTATTTCAGTCGGCAGGAATTTGATTTTTTTTTAAGTTAATGACGTGCCTATAATTAGCTTACAATAAATGCAATTTAAAATCGGGAGAAATATTTATACATTACCTACCAACTTCCCGCGTATATTAAAATAGTTAGTTTGTTTTCCTACAACTTTATGTACTTGTGTATTGGTGTCCATTAGTAAAGCAAAGTAACATTCCAAAATAAAATCGACAGAAGTCTCCGCACAGTAGCTGAAGCAGTCGTCGACTGATAACAAATTTTATTAATGTTGTACCTCTCTAAAAAATTGAAAGGTTGTCTTATTCTAATTGATTTTAATTTTTAATAAAGATAAACAATTTAAAGACGGTTTTATAAAAGTTTTTATAGGCGATTTCTCACGGAATGTGTAATCTTGAACCCGTGAGAATTCAGAGACAATTTAAAAGTAACGCTACTATTTTAAATACAGGCAAGTGTTTGTACGAGTATATATGAAGCGTTGGGATATACAACCAGTTGCCAGAATCTATCACTCTACAAACAAATGGAATGAAATTTCAAGGTTTTGCTTCCAATCCAAATTGTTTTATCATTCAAAGCATTCAAATTTCTTAATAACGATAAGTTGGGGATGCGGGTGAAAATTTGCAACACTTAAATTCGTCTGATTGATGTTGTTCATTTATCACTCCCCTCGTTTGCGCCGATGGCTTCTCGTATAAAACTTTTAAAATGGGTCACAAGGTTTCTTCTTGATTACTTCGCCTTGAATGTTTGAGTAATTAAAATTTCGAAATCGATTTCTATATACATACATCAGATGTCTTGGAGAAATGTTTCAAAATAGATATTTGGAATTTATATATTTTGACTTCTGTAAATATTTATTTCTCTATATTTCGGTAGTTTATTTTAGGTACTTACTTGATTATCATTTTAGCAAATACTTGGCTAACAAATTCTACAGTCCATATTGTAATAGTTTAGTAGTTCAGCTTTTATGCCTCACAGGTAAATTTTATAAAATGAAACGGTATACCTTTCCATTTATTAAAAGGAAATACCTTGTTATTTGAGTCTTGAAATGAAATGAGAAACTGATAAATAGGTATCTGTTGCGTGTGCCCTCGTCAAAACAACCAGCGATCACGTCAGTGCGTCAGCTCCGCTCCAAGATGTTATCGCCGATGATTGGAAGGCAGCGCCCCCGCGTAAACTCGCTGAACTGATCCCAGCGATAAGTCAATCAAGACACTGCTGCAATCGTGGGATTGGTAATAACTGTTACATTACTACGATACCTGGAAATGTAACTGTCGGCCATAGCCTGTATGTTATGGCACGATGTTACGGTGATGATATGGACGGTACGGGATACAATTGATATAGAGTATAACGGAAGTGCGAAAAAATTTGTTGATTTTTCGTAGTTATAAATTATATAAAATTATTGGTTCCCAATGTTAGTTACTAATGATTCATTCTTATTTGATATGTTACAGCTGGGATTCCAATGCCTTTTAATGTACCTAATCGTTTATTTTCTCAAGATGTTTGGACTGAGGCTCGTATAGGGGATGTGTGAGATATATAATACAATATATTTTAAATTTATGTATTTTAAATAATAATTTTGAACTTAGGTTTCTTTTTAAATCTTTGAATGTACACTACATTGTTTTAAATTAAGTTAAGGGGTTTTCATGGTAAGGGAACAGATGTTCAAGTAATTTTGTCTTGATTGTAATTATTAATGTCGATAATGCGACTTGAGAACTACTTTTGTAAGAATTTTTGAATAGGTATAACATATTAAATGTATGCAAAATGTTTTTACATATATGAATGATATTATGATATTTTTATGTAAACTATGCGAATTCGAACATTACTTATACAATATCGTGATGTTCGTGAAACGAATTCCGGAAACGTACTTACGTACAGATATGGTGGATATAAGGAAAACCATAGAATAGAGCGTCACAGGACGAGTATGAAAGAGGGTATTCAGCCATGTACCCTACTGGCTGCCACCGATATCATTAATTTTGATTTTTTTCCACTTTAAACGTGTCTTTACAAACCTGAGCAGTTGACACATATTGTACCGTTCGCAAAATCGCTGTTTACATCACAATTACATGAGTATTTTTATCAATATACCAAGAATACTGTCTTACAACTTACAGGAACTACCAAAAGTTGCAAAGTAGAATTTTTCTCAATAGTGGGATTGATAATATTTTTACAGTTCACCTACGAATGAATACAACATTTGCTATTATTTGCAATGATTAAACTTCATGCATATAAAGCCTACGATCAATTTATCAATCTCAATTATAACTTTACCATAGGATTACTGCTATGAGTTCATACTAAGGACTTACCTCATAGCATTCATGTATATCACGACATGAGACCTAATACAAGAAACATGATTCAGTAACTGGTGTAGGCTTACAGTAATCGCTCTGACTTCATATGATAATGAGATTGATTGATTTATCTAATAGTTATTTAACTATACCTTAAGTTTTGCTAAAACGTTATTAATTGTACTATTCGAATATACAGATCATGCCATTGGGGAGGAATCAACCGCATTTTATCATATTTTTGTTGGCTAGGCCGAGTCTCTCTACATAGTTTGTGGCAGACTGGACATTATTCTTTATGCTACAGCACGTTGTACATGCTATGTAAAAAAATATTTGTAGTAGGCAAATTTTAAGTAACATTTCATTTTCGTATTTTGTTGCCGTCTGTACTGTGGCTTACAATAATTACCCGTCTTCTAGTTCCGTGCAATGTCGCGTTCGCTGTATCGAAAAACTTTTAATTTAGCCAAGTCGCTATTGTAAGACTTTTAAAAAGCTTCAAGTATTGTATGCATTTAACAAGGAGCCGCGGCGACAGATATTAATGGTTTTCTTACTATTTTTCTCGGCAAAGGATCGGCTTAGGTATCAACCAGCCTTTGTTCTCATATGTCGTTTGAAGGAAACTTTTGAAAAGGTTATTTTGATATGTTTTCTCATATTCTAAAGTAAATGTTACTAGGCTCTTGTTTACCAAATTACTAGATAGTATCTTAATATTTAATTAGTGAAGTTTTTAATATACACCCATCAAATAAAAGATTTTAAAATTTTTGTAGTGATTGAATCAAGTAGGTACAGTTAGTGTGCTGTATAAAAATAACAGAGTACCCGAATGAAGAAGAAGTAATTTCTTTTGGTCAATTAAGTATAAGACTGTGGACAAATCAACAACACTTTGTTGTCTGCCACTCCGCACTTGGCCAGCGTGGTAGACTACAATCTGAAACCTATGAGAGAAGACCTGTGTCCAAAAGTAACAATTTATGAAAGGGTTTTGAAAACAACATAATATTAAATTTCAACTCAAGGAAAACTATTAATTTGCTTGTTATGTGTATAGATTTTTGAACTTAAAACTTGAAAACAATATAATTTTTTTTGTTACTTGAAACACGTTATTTTTTTTGTTATTCGTAAAAAAAGCCGCCTTTGAAACTCGCGCCCAATTTTCAGTTATTATTAAGACTCGAAATTGTTGTATACAGAGCGGTATTTTTCCAAATCCCGGGCCGCTTTCGCCACATCATTAGTCATCCGGCCCGGGTGCGGAGCGCCGCTTTTTGCGACAACCGATGCAGTTCCATCTGACTTCAATGTGCATTTGCTGAATTGTTTCCACTCAAAACAATGCCCGCCTTTGTTGCGAAAATATTCCAAATTATAGTTTTGTTTAGTTTCTTTACGCTTTTATATTGTATTTTCAGAAATAGAAATTTAGTTTTTTATGTTTACGAATAGTTACGCCTATGTTTGGACTAACAATTTCGTGATTTAAACACATATAGGTAAACTATTACAGGCACCAGTCTTCAGAAACTGCTTTGCGGCAGGACTTAATTTTCCATTATATTATTGTCGTCACAAAAACGTTACATGACTAGATTTAGAAGTACGTACCTACCTATCTTTTGACACAAAAATAACTGAGTAATTTATCAAGTAAGTACTTAGCAAGTAATTAGTATAATTTTAAAACAGGGACATGTTTTTGCCAATCCAGTAGTCATTTTGTAAGAACTCACTGCGACGTCATGTTTTTAAACATTTTGCCATCGGTTATAATCCCAGGCGAATTTAAATTGTCCTTTACGAAACGCTTTTGTTAAAATAGTCGTTTGATGTACAAGTCAGCTACCGTTTGGGTAATAACAGGGACCCTGGAGACCGATCTATCAAGTGTCCGAGATAGTGAATCCCCTCACAAGACTTGCTGGCGTGTTCGATTATATTTGGAATGCGATTGTTTCGCAATACGTTGCTCCGTAGACGTCAAAATATTTACGGTGATTCGGTGCAATTTTCCGGGCAATCGATCAGTTTGTTTGTGAGTGAGAATATACGAGGTAGTTAGAAAGTGAGATGGTATGTGAAGGCGTGAAATTAAACTTAATTCTAGCATAATACGGCAGTTAGGAAAAGATTGACTAGACGCATTGTATCCGGAAACGAATGTGATTCTTCAACACAAGAAGGCTTTCATTGAGTAACCACTATATTATTGTTAGTGGAATATTATACTTACTATTGACTTGAAGTTAATTTTAAATAGGCTTTTTCATACTACATTAATCTTGGAATTAAACTGAGTAGCCTTTATTTCTCTTAATATTTATAATATCTAGTAACTAATACCAGTCCATTTTATCATTTACAAAAGGAGTGTTCAGATAGGAGTACGGACTTAATTACTGTCCTACAATCTTGGGAGTATAATTCAATATTTGAAATTGTTAGTCAAGGTAAATGAAAGCATTTTTGTAAATACGTCCTATAGGTACTATCTTGTTCACATATTAAAATAAATTTCTATTGTGTAAAATGAAGATTATTTGTAGATATTTCACTTTGTATTTTATATCTATGTAAGTTTGTGCGTGTCTTCCAACTAGTTTTGATGTCTGCTTTTTTAACAAATACAAAATGTACCTAAGCTTTCGTGTAACTGTATCTGAATTTACGAAAGCATTAACAAAAGGGAAAAGAACAGTCCTCCATTCCCAGAGGGATTATTCGCGGGATGGAGTGCGAAGAGTGACTGAGGGGAGATAAGGGAAATATTTATTCGAGTTGGAGATATTTACCGACGTACATAAGTTAAGTTATGCATTGAAATGCAAATTTTAGAACGTTCATGCTTCAATATGCGGGGTTCTGTGTAACATTTTTTAGTCGGTGAACAAAATTTGGCGACCAGTCAAAAGTGTTTGATATTTTTTTCGTGGAAACATTCAAAAACAGTTATCAAATTTGTTTTGTTTTTAATATACTTAAAGCTTAAAACACGTAGTTAGTTCTCTTAATTACATAAGTGATTGTAAGACAAAATCGAAGCAATCGTATGGGTAACAAAAAGGAATATAATTTCTTCATAGAGTTTCTACGTGTAGTTACATTTTATCGATTGTAAGCGACCACCCAGTTTCTCCCGAGAATCCCAGGAAATCGCGTCCAATATCCACTGTAAGGGCGCAAGAGGAAAAAAATTGAGCCGCGATGCCAGCGCCGCTGCACTGTCGCGACTGCTCGCTGATTAATGAAACCTCTGCTCACTCAACTGTAAAAAACCTTACGAACCACGTCGCAACTTGTTCAAATCACGATCTTATTGCTTGCAACATTGAATACAATTTTATAACAAATAACGGCTAGAATGTGGCATTTACTCTTAATGCCATCAAGAATACCAAACGTTTCCCCTCAACGCTGTAACGTTTGACGTTTTTGCGCGACATACGTATGTATAAAATAGCGAAATATGGAATTATTAGCTTTTGCTATTTCGACGGAATAGCGACATATCAACAACGCGTCACGTGACAAACATTTTAATAAGTAATTTAAAGTTCTCTTCCATCCCGGTAAGTATTTTATAGTCAGTATTGTCTATTTAAAGAGGTAATGGGACAGATGGTAGATAAAATCACCGTCGCAGAGAAGGATGTAGTAATCTTCTTGTGTAGGTAGGTATTCTCTGCTGTTCGTCCTTAAGAGTGCGAAGTTATTGAGACTGCGTAGATAATACTAATGGAAACTACTCGTATCATTACGAACTATATTTGAACGTTACGTAGGACACTTAAAATATTTTTTTTAAATATAATTTTAGACGGTTATATATTTAACAGATGTGAAGTATTGAATTAACTATAGGATCACGTCAGTGATACGTTTATGTTCAAGTGGATAATTGTTCGTTACGTAAGCTAACTTATTTTTTGAACAACAAAGTGAAATCTAAAAGTTATTTTTATCTAATTTGTGCGTGTTTGTGTACAAATCGAATTTATGTAAATAAAGTTATTAGATGCGTTTTCACTGAAGTATGTTGACATCAATGTGTAAAGGCTAAGAATTATTAAGGGTGAAAAGTTATAGGATAAGAATGAATTGATTGCGATTTTTTTATTCATGTATACCTTTGATTCATTCTTCTTTACAAGACTTGGAAAATCGAGCAAATTGAACTGTCTACATTTGCTTTTTCGTATTAAATTAAAAGTGAAGTGAGTAAGTAGGTCTTTGGGTGTAGCCCAAATATCGCAGCTATTGTTTCGTGAGTACCGACCGACTACGAAATTTAATTTGGTTGCAAAAAGTTATTGAGCCTGCGAACAAAGGCATCAATATTTCAATGTTCAAACTTTGATTGGATGTGGAAAGTTGAAGTCAAAGCTGAACCCTAAAATAATATCGTGGGTGACGTCACGGGTGTGGGAGGAGGGGGAGTGGGGTGCTGTCAAAGCCTTGACATAAGATGACGTTTCCGTGTCAGAAACTCAGTGTGGTTTTGAAAGGTTGTTTCTGAGTCTGGCGCCATATTTCTTTTTATATGTTATCAATAAAGATAGACATCTACATGACATACCTACTCGTACATACCAGCTACTGAGCTTAGAAACGTTTCTTTTGTATAAGAAAATTTTATAATGTACCGAATTGAAGTTGATAACTTTACTTATATAATTGTATCTAAATATTTCTCTCAAAAATACATTCTGCAGCTTATCGTTTAGAGGTTTACTTACATAAATATATTGTGGAGTGTTATATACTATGAAATTACTTAAGCTGTTGTTTTATTGATATAATACGATGGAAATAGAAATATTTAACGACGGTCTCCGAGCTATATCCACAATTATAATAGTAAATTTCAACATAATCTCAATATAAACAAATCAAAATCGTCACTCGTCATCGAGTTATACTTAGTTTAAATTAGAAAATTTCTTAGGCTCTGTGTGCCTTATTATAAATTCGTACCAACTACCTACGTGTGTACTAGACAGTTATCGACGTATAAGGATATGAATAGGAGAGTTATTATGCAGTATGTCATTCTTTTATATCAATATCAT
>DWUN01001904.1:0-15197 GCA_018249975.1 Passova gellias | reverse complement strand
GCATGTATTTCTAGTTTTTACTTTTGATTTTTCTCTTTTTGTATTTGCACATTTGTTTTCTTTTAATTTTTAATTCTCTACACGCCACTCATATTGTTTATTCTTATTTCTTCTTGTACTATGAAGTGTATAAAACCTGTATTCTTAAGCTAATGTAACTTTAACTTCGCTAAATTTAACTTATTTTCTTGGTTCACCCATTGTACAAACATAATCTTAATATTATTTTGCATGTTGTGTTTGCCTGTAATAGGTTGTGCACGTAGATTTAAACTTTGCTATGTATACTTAAGTAAGTGTTCGTGTAACAATTGTTGGCAGACCTAATAAATAAATAAATAACGTTACGTAACGTTACCAGCAAAGTGTTGCAAATGTGTAAATGCAGATAATACATGGGTTCTTTACAGGTCAAGTAGCCAGCGACTGCTGGTATAACTATTGCTGACTATAGCATTCTCAATATTATTATTAGTAATATTAATAGATACTTGCTACTAATAATAACACTTATTGTTATTAACAAATACAACTTATGAATTAATTATAGCTTATTGTTTATGTTTCGGCTTTTGATAATTTAACTGCACAATATTTTTTAGATGCGTTTTGGCGATTTAGCTTAGAAACGAAACCTCTGTAACTTATTTATACTTAAATTTTATTTTTTAATTAATTTCATAGCCGCCTCTACATTTCTTAATTTATTGTGTACTAGCTTCGGAATAGTGGAATAGTCTAGACTTTGGGCAGCGTTTGGAGTATTTCAGAATAAATTAAAGCCTATATGTTGCCGAGGTCTAATAGCTGTATAACAAAAAAGTTTCATCAAAATCCGTCCCGTAGTTTTTGCGTCAAAGCCGGACATCAAACAGACAAACAAAAATTTTAAAATTATTAATTCTGTCTTGTAGTACTTGTATGAAGAGCCCTGGAGGTGTTTTTTTTTAGTTTTTATTCAATGTATAGAATTGAACTGTTCTATAGTTTTATTGTATGTATGGATAGATTATAGGTACGTTACAGTCCATTGTGAGGTTACAACAAACAGCTGATGAACGCGAGCGGGCAGGAAGAGTAAATTACTGTAGTAATATAAACGGTTGGCACTCAAACGGATAAAAAGATATCGAGCTTGCGGATTGTCGGGTGACGCGTGCCGCGCGCCCCTCCGCAAGCTGGCGTCGGGAACATTGGCTGGGCTAGTGGACATTTTACTGCTTAAAGTGCAGACCCTAACTGGGAGAACTTAACGAACAAAGGGATAATTCAATATACTCGTAGTTTGAGGTTTGCGAGATGATAAAGAAAATCAAACAGGGCGATTGGCTCTCGACTGACACGAAACCCGAGGGATGTCAATACCAGGCGTGAGTCTTAAATTGAAATTAAACTCGTATTTGAAATAATGTACGCGCTAGTCGAGCATGGCGGACGATACGCCGGACATTCTCTAGTTGCGGGAAGATATCGCAATACCATCGAAACCGCAGTTACCGAATCATATTCTAGAGCAAAAAGGAAATATGTATGTATATGTAATTCGATTTGAACGGAGTGCTAGATACAGAACGTACATTAGACAATCTTAAAGTTACCCCTTAATATGGAATAATAACATATTGGGCCCACTCACAGGGACATTTTGTTCCATGCACATAACCAATACACTATAGGGCATTTTTATAGATGATAACAACTTGTCGTTGAAAATGTTGCGCAAGCCAGCGGCGTCCACGCGCAATTGTCACAGATTATTCAATCGAGAGCACTTTCTCCGCAGCGGCTGACCCCTCGAGCGAGCTGCTGCACTGATCGGCGCCACTCATCTGCGTGTCGTTCGTGCGAGATGTTCGCGGTGGAGCTCGACGAATGCGAATTGTATTAAATGCTACCAAATTACTATCACAAACCATTCCTGATCTTTCTCGTCTTCATTCTACAGTTTATCAATTGCAGATTGTATGTTACTATGACGTAAACCGCTGCAGTTGAACGTACAACTTTGATATAAATGAACGCGCAACATCGGCTACTTTGTTTGTATTGAGGTAGTCTGGTAGACATATGTGAGGTAAACACTTTTAATTTTGATTCATAGAATAGTTAAGTATATCGATTGTCGATATATGACTCAATATCCCTTTCCGAAGTCAAGACTTTTCTAGGAAACTTGATAGCCTGCGTGTTGTTGTAAGGAAACGGTTTACTAGAGTAAGTTTTCCTAAACTTCTTACTGGGAGGTTTGGTCTTTAGACAGTCGGCATTATTATTAGTAGAAATATAAAATTTAGCTTGCTGATTTTTGCAATCATAGTGATACCTCGATCCTGGATTGTTAATAAATGATATTTCGTCCGCTTTCCGAGCAAATTTTTTTACATTCGTGGCCCTGTCGTAATTGCATTTTAAGTCTGTCGACGACTGAAGTCGTTCAGGATACGTTTGTATATGTATAGGCGGTAAGTTATTGACCATTAAGTCACTGATTCCTTCGTTGTAAATATTTTTTCTCGGTTCGTCCTCATCATATTGATAATCACAATATTTATTTCTTACCACCTTAGGGAAGGATCTTATCGACACTGATTTTGTGAGCTTATCGTATTCATCTTCCGTGTCTCTTACGGCCTCTTGGAAATCATCTGCGATCCGACATTTCTTCTCGGCACTGCACTTATCCGATATCGCTTGCTCATAATATTTAACGGGTTCACATTTTGTCGATTTCTTTAGAATCGATACTGGGTCATAATTTAAACAAACGCGAGAGACGGTCGTTGGACAAGGAGACTCTCGGATGGTTACATTAGAGGTTGACACAGAAGCGTTTGAGGTTTTTGAAGATGACGATACCACAAGTGTATAAGACCCACAACAAGCGTCATTGAGCTTAGGAGTCATAGTTGAATTATCCGTGAATCTTATAATGTTATCTCTAAATATACGAGCACTGTTTTCACTTCTATCAGTTCGCCCTCGACAACTTACGCCTCCGCAATCCCGACATCTGCAGGTAAAATGCGGATCTTTAACACGTTCTTTGTCGCGCGCGTGAAAGTTACGCTTTGAATCTGATTCAGTAACTGGAGACCATCGCAGATTTTGCACTAATGATGGATAAGTCGGGATGACAGACGTATATGGTCGTTCCCGTCCATGAACGGCGTGAGTCATAACAGAGTATACTGGATCCGTTTGTCTTTCAGATCCATAGAAGTAAGAGCTAAATTCGCCTTCCCGATGTTCCGATGGGTTGCTCTTCAGTTGCCTCTTGACTTTCGCCCGGCATCTCTCGGCCGCGATGTGCTCGACATTGTCAGAGGTAAACAACACCGGTCTGCGTATTTTATGATCTTCATGGTCCTCCATTAATTTATCCCGTCTACATTTTCCATTTCGGTTCATGTTTTCATATTTTTGGGGCACAGGTGTAATTATGAATGTTGTACTTTAAAATTTTAGTGTCATCTTTCCGTCAGTTCTCTGACAAGTATGACAGAGTTACTTATCTCTTCTATGCAATACGACAGAGCGAAAACAACGCTCTCCGTCGTCTTCGTGGGCGTCGTCTCAATAATGTTTATTAGAAGTCGGATCGTAAGCAGCTGATGGAGCGGAAACACCTAGTTGATCGCGAACCACTTCAATTCATAACCTCGTGCCAACAACGGATTGACTAACATATTTCTTACAAAGTTATTTATACCGTTGGAGCAACATCTTTTATTATATTTCTGGTTTATGTAATGACTTAGTGGACTGCAAATAATATTTTGTTCAATATCAATCGCACCATTATATCGTGATCCTTTGTGTTTCCCGCGCGGTCATTTGGAGTGCTTACGGAGGAAGGATCTCGGCGGAGTGGTGAAGATGGAGTGACGAGGGCCGTCAAGACGGCAGATGCGGACAATTGGCCGAGTCAAAGATCAGAGGAAGTGAGTTGTGAAGCCGAGTGCAGCTGGCCGGCGCGTGCGCACTGTTTACTCGTTACGACGCTTACCATCTCTAATTGTTCGGTATTTGTCATTCTGTTCGACTACATCTGTAATTAACCGGTTATCTGAACACATGTCGCCATATGTTTATGGACCCTGAAATCTGAGTCACAAATAAATAGATTATAAAATTGGCCCAAATATTGAATGTCAATTTTAAGATTTACAATCATATAATCGGTAGGTAACATTTACACACCGTGTATACCTTTAGAACGAACTCGCCGATTACACTAGGGAAGCGACTCTAGGGTTTCATTACGGATTCTGTACGGCCATTGTAAACTTCAAATGTATCTATTTAATATAATATAAATGGTGCAAGTTATATCTATTATTATTAACCAGAAATATTTATTTCATTGCGCATTGTAGCGCTCTGTGGTACGACATTCTGGCGACGAAATAACCAACTCATAAAACACAAATTAACGCGCGGTGGGCCGCGATTAAAATTACCACTCTATGGTCATAATTATGGCCCCATAAAGTATTTATCACCCATAAAAGCAGGGGAATGTGTCTATTTCAGATAGCGACTTGGTTCCGTATCAATTATACCAGACGTTACGTTACATGACACCTTTATTGTAACGTGTATCGGGTCGTACGCTCTCGGTGCCGGGCTGCTCGGCTCGTACCGTTGGACCAATAAATATGTAGGTAGTGTTCGGGTTGTAGGTAAGGTTGTTGTAGTTGTACGATATATTCCCAAAATACACGTCAACCTGCTTTTTAAGTAAACCCGTGATGCTATCGCTTGCAACTAGACAACTTCTGTCATAAACGATTCTTCTGCCACATCGAAGAACATTATTGGATAATACGCAGGTATGTCATCACCACTACACTTAATCTTAATATTTTTTCTGAAAGTGTCCTGGACGCAATATTTCATATCCGTTTATTATTCATTTAATTAGCTTCAATACGTATCACTACCTTTCAAATGTTTTTTTGGTTATTTCAATCGCCGCTGTTAAAAACCAAGATGGAGTAACTTTCGCTTAATTTAAGATTTTCGGAATAAAAAATATCTACGTAATAGTGTTTGCAAAAACTAGGCAGGTACACGCTTTTATAGCGTCTCCGAAAAAGTATAACAAATATTTTACGACGTTTAAAAATACAATAAAATTTAACTAACAAAACGTTCCTTTGTAAATAAAAATATGAAACAGTGGGAAAGCTTCACGAATACGAGTTGCCATTAAAAAATATTATGGCCGCAATCAATTCACGATGTCACCGTGGTTTTGGGTAGGCGAGTTTAATGTATGACGTTTACTGCGGTCCACGTCAAACACTGCGGCCTTTACGGGCGCTCGCTATGACCTATTCAATTGAGGGATTTCGTAAACAAATATGTACAAGTGATTACTGCCCTCCCGATCGGTAGTCGGTTACGGTCGGTACCGTAGGCGACCTCGTCGGAGGCCTCAACGGCAGCTTCGGCACGTGCGACAGACGGCTGGGACACTAAAATGTATCTCTCTCATAACGAGAAGATTCAATACCAAGCTTTAAGGACTTCACACACCTTAGATAATATATACTCGCAAGTCTATATGCTTCCACAGGTTCCACAGGTTCCACGCGTTCCACATGATGTTTCTCAACACAGTTAAAGTGATGCTTAGTGTTAAAAATTGAGAACTCGGGACAACAGTAGCCGTGCTTTATCACTGAAACGTACGTAGTAATATATGTTGCTTTGAAAAATGAGTTATCAATATATCTTTATTTTGCTGGGATCCCACAGCGGCAGCGGCGAGCGCGGGTCATAAAATATTTTACGAGTGTCTCCACCTGTTACGTTATTAAGGAGATAGTGTTTAATTGCGTTTTATGTCATCTCGACCTTTTTACGAGACTGCTTATCTCAAAGTTTGTTTTAGGCGTAATATAGTAGTGTCGATGATGGCCGAGCATCGCTACACTCGAATACATATTTGGAAGATGATCGTGCACCGCTCTCTCGTAAGAACGTGGAGCGTTCGCTGACGGTGCAGCCCAGATCAAATTCTCCATAGCATTTGTTCGTATAGACTGGCGAACCGGAATATTGCTATCACAATTAGTCTCTGCCATCTGCGGGTATGAGACTGTGGGAATAGGACTGCCGGGATCGTTTAGTCCGGTTAGTATTGGTTGCTATAGTTTCTATCAGAAGCAGAAAGGATTATTTTTATGATATACTTGATTACCAAATGGCATCGATGACAGTGAGAGAGCTTCTTTAACACTTTACATACGTACATGATCAGACAATATGTCGTGTACCTACACGTATTAACAAAGTTACTTGGTATACTTTTGAGATATTATGTAAGGACTTTAAGTAGGTTCATGTCTTTCAATTTTCTTTATGAACACTTGCCACGGCTCGATTCGAAAATAACATAACAAAATTATTTATATTTCCATGATAATATCAAAGCAAACTTCCCAATGTTCCCGAGCGCAGCACCACGTGCGCGCCGCCCAACAACGCGCAATTCGTTTCTTTCCTCCGACTCGACCCTCAGCCGGCGGTAAAATTGACCTGATAAGCATCGCTGCTTCGACGCGAACACAATTGTTAACGACTGTATTTATTTGTATAATAAAGACATCTCCGATCATACAATCTAAATGGAAAATTGTAGCTTTAATTTCAACGGTAATAGGGATGAAAATCCTCATTAATGTTCGTTCCATACGCTCGGGTGTGATAATAGGCGCCCCGCGGAGCGACTCGCGATGCCTTTGTATGGGTAATTTCATTCCTGCTCACCCCTCACTTGTTAGTAGCGTAATAGCATTGTAACTCATTAGACGCCGTGTGCCGGTTTGAAAATAACTAATTCCTTTGTATTGTATCGTTTACATTCAAAAGAACTTCCTTTAAAGGTTAGAGAAAGAATATCGATTCTTTTAATATGTTTGTAGTAAAGTGCGTGGTAATGAATAATGAATAATGAATAACTTTCTGAATATTCTTCTTTGCTATTACACAATTTTATCTTGCGTCGTCTTCTCTAAATTATTCACTCACTAAAAGTAGTGAGGTAAATAGTTGATCGATATTATTCATTATTTTATATTCCCTCATTTATTTTATATTTAGAAGAGAGTTTTTGTCTCGCAGTAGTATTCGATAAAGCCAGTGAAAAACTGCCAACATTTTAATTATCAAGCATCAGGTACCTCAACCTGATAACCTAAAGCGAGTGTCTCTCGAATGTTGGCGCGCAAGATTAACAAAAAGTCAATGGCCGCTTTTTTGTTACCGTCATCTGTTCCTAAAATATTATTATACCCTTGTTTATAACCGTGGCGGAGTCGGGTTAGGTGCGCGTAACAATAAAACGTTCACATCGCTATGTCAAAGCTCCACAAACGATCAACAAACGCCGTTGAAATTAAGATATCATTATAAAAATGGACCTTTTTTTTGCTGGAGCGCCTTTTCAATATGCGATACGGCCACGACACGATTTCGATGCGACAAGAAAGCGAGGTGAACATATTATGGTATTTTCAATTATTGAGATAAGTTACTAAATGAAACGCTGCATACGTTCGTTGCTTTGTTCGATGGTACTATTGCAATACTTGTTATCAGTGAGATACAGTTATTGTCAAGTCTACCTCTCGACTGCTACACGTGCCCATGCTATTCTGCACGCGCTGCACCTTCGGGGGGCCCGGAACATGCTACACCTTATTTTTCCAATGGGAATTGACGGAGATATGGTTCAGTATCCGACCCGTGCGTCTCCGACGAAGTTATACAACGGCTATGTAACCACCGAGATCGTTAAATTGTCGTACTCTCCGAAATGTGTAGGATCAAAGATGACAATTCCGCGATGCCCTACGGACCTGCCCCCGTCCCTCGCAGTACAATTCTCGATATCTGTAAAAAGCTTCCTCTCATTAGAGCAGGTGGAAGGTGCAATAGTATTAAATGGTTAAAATATTAATGTTTTATTTTGGCAACCCACCACTCGAGACGCGGTACGCGGACGGCGGTTGTCTCGAGTGATGGAAGAAAAGCGGGTTTGATACCAACCAAGGCGAGTTATAATAGTCATCCGAAAAATCAGAGTTATCCGAAAAAATTCAGTTTACAATTTCGGAAGCCTCTTATGTTTTTTATAAATAGGGTTTTTATAATTTTCGAACGATATACTAATATTTTTTGTCCTATTATGTTAAACGCTAGAAATCATGGTAATAGTATTTTCTATAGTTATTGTCGACTCTCATTTTAATTATATCTAGAACGCTCTCGACGTGTACGCTCATCCCTTCTGTCTCGAAGCAAACTAAAGCGTGACCCTCGGCTGCCGGCGGGGGTCCAGCGAGCCGCTCATCAATTATATCAGCCGCCTGCGCTGCCCTCTCGTGTCATAGGATACGTCAACAGGTGCCCGACGAACGTGTAATTTAATTTTGATATAAGATAAACAATTGAAACATGTGTATAGTGTATAGGTCAGAAATAGACAATCGATGAGCTCATACTTTCTCTTATTACCAATTATTACTTGTAACCAATACATTGGCTCGATTTCAAACGAATATAATTAAAAGCCATTTACTTTGACCGTTTACTGTTTTACCCCATTACTAGGAACGCCTATATTAAAACGGGAGCCGGGAAAAATCCGTAAATGAAACATAAAACTTATTTATAGTTTTTGTAATTTTCTAGAACTGTAACTAAGTATAACACAATAATTGTAATTATCTTTTTAAGTTATTATTTCACAAGATTTGTACGAATTAATAACTTAATCCTGCTTTTTAAAACTGTAATAGCTGCAGCTAACATCGAAGGGGCAACTGTGATCACGAAACTGATAAGTTGTGTATTCGCATTTGGATGTGATTTATGTTTGATCTCAGCGCCGCGTCATGGGAAGGGTTGACAGGAGTGCACATAATAATGTTACGGTTAATCGCTTGTAATGGGTATATATATTAAGTACAGAAAATACAGTATAAGCAATAAGCAAGACATGCAACCTTGTATCTTTTATTATTTGTTTAAATAAAATATACAGTACATAGTGGTAACATTTTAATTGTAGGTATAATGGTAACGTCGAAAGAATTTTGAAGCAGCTTGGTTTGTATTGTTCCAAAGTAATGATTATTAGTGTAATTATAATATTATTATTTAAACTTGTGTAAATTTCTTTAATTTTAACCGTGGCCCCTTCAATAAAACTTTCGTTTACTTTAATTCAAGTACGTTGCAACCTACAACATGCGCATATGAACTTTAGTGGTATTCTAGCTTATGTGTATTTTGGTGTTCAGTGATGAAATTGAATATTGCGAAAAGTCATATAAAAGTACTGTCGGGCACGATACCGTCAGCCCTGTCCTCCGCCGTACATCGTGATTAGCCGCGCAGCGTGATCGCATTCCGCGGTACAAATTGAGACGTCGGTAATTATTTACCCCGCGACCATTAGCCGGGTTGAGCTCGTGATGCGTCTTCTCTCTAATATATCAAGGATCGAAGCCGTCTCGAAAAATCTATTAATCTATGTTTTTATACGACAATCTTCCATTGAGATTACAATATACACTTTTTTTCTCTTTTGCATGTGTAAAATGTACTTCGACATGAATATTTCGAAAAGTAAAAACATTCGACTTCGGGACTAGCGGCACGCGACGTTAGCTTTAAAACATTTACAGCCGGCGACAGACGCCCAGTTTGCTACGTTACCAATAAAACACCTAGTCACCCGCTTGAGTTAAATCCAGGCCGTACAATGTTTGCTATGACCCTATGAAACGACTGCTATTAATTTCAGTAATGACTTTAACTACGCCGCGACCCGCGCCGCGTAGCCTCCGTATGAAGGCTGTATAATTGTTCGTACTTCGGGCGTTGATCCGCGCGGGGTACGCTTCCATGAAGCCGCGTCGGAGTTGTCGGGTTCGCATCGAATATTTTCATTTTGCAATAAATATTTTAACGGTGAGCATTAAATGTCGCTAAAGTCATCTGTGCTCGGTTGTTATCGTTATACATACGTTTATCCCAATGATGAATGAAAGATGTCCCAAGATATTTATTTATTTCTATTACACCTATCCTAAACAAATGTAGATCCGTCGACACCTCGAAAAGTCCACAGAAATCCATAAACAAACGCGCACGGGATCATAAATGATATTTTACAATTGTTTATATTGCAGTGTAACGTAAACAATGATACCGTAGACCGCTCGCAGCTTCGCGTCTCGTGTTGCTGTCACTTTATTACGTTATCCTCTATTCATTTCATTTTACAAGATAAATTAATTCTCTTGAAATTTTGACTTCTTAATGCGACAAAAAATTCCGTCTATTCCTGGCCTTTTCCAACAAATACTTTCAATGGCGATAATATCAATAAACTGTGAATAAATTACACCTACTTATTTATATTACAACACTATAAGTAACTCAATAAAATTTAATGAATAAGTATAAGTATAATAAAAGTAACTTAAATGAATCTATAATTTTTAATGTCTACGTAGATCATTTATTTTTTATTAATTTGAAAATGTACACTGTCTTATTTCACATGATATGAGGTTAGGAATGTGAATCACACTTCAGTGTACGGAACAGTTACTACATTGATCCTTAGTCCTTTGCTACTTTTAAATGATCAAGTCCAACAATATAAGATACCTATGTAAATAAATAATTTAATTTCATACTGTCTTTACTGCTCTCTCCGCGTCGAAGGTCAGCCTGACGCAGGACAATAAACGTTTTATAAGACCGAGCTCGCCCGAGCTTTACAGCGCCATATATCTCCCGGTGTCTCACGTTTATGGGGGCTCTGAATGGTCAGATTTCTAAAGAAAGTACCAACAATGCACCGCTTAATTTGTTTTGGTTGTTCTGAATTGTCGTTTTGTTCTAGAGATTTATTGTTCCGATCCGACATTGTCGCGAGCCGCGGGGGAGGACCCGGACGCCCAGTAACAAGGGAGATGCCACGAAATCGTCACTCGACTATATTTAAACGTCCACAAAGCTTTTTAATTTACAACGCAGCCAAGACAAGTATTTGAAGCTCAGGGCCGGGACCATTTCAAAGCATGTTTCTCATCACATCCATACCTCCGCATCTATTAATTATCAGAAAGAAAGAAAGAAGAAACGAACACTTTCATTTCGCTTACCATACATAAATACATACATACACACACACATACATACATACATACATACATACACACATACACACATTCATACATATATACATTCATACATAGTACAACATCATTCGTTATGCAACCGTGGGGAAACGGTCGCCAAATGAAATCACATATCTTATCTGACCGGCTTTCTGTACGTGACCAAACAACAATTATTCAAACTCAATTTAATGTATTTCTTAATAGCCAAATCGTTGTACGTATAAACTTAAACAATGACCGAGACTAAAAATATTTAACGATATCCGTAGAATGACAGCAACATACCGTCGCGCCGGGTCCCCGACGGGGTAGGCGGAAGGCATCGGGGGCCAAATATCTCCCCATAGAATAAATGCTGAGTTCACAAATATAGTACCTAAGTATTCTAATTATCTTAGAATATGGAAATAGAACGATAACACTCGAAGAAGCAACGATTTTATTCTGATCTAAAATGAAAATTGTAATGACATCAAGGAACGCCGCCATCGTGCTGGGGACGATGCGTACCTATTATCTATCGCCCAAGGATACAACGATAGGGTCTTCGCAGAGCTCGCGTGCCTTAGAAAGCGATTTGATGATTGTAGTGTTGCCTTTTTATTTGTTTTTGCTTCAGCTCTATATTAATTAATAATAAATGGCTAAATATAATATTTAGACACAATTATCAATTTACGTCTATCGTTATCGCCGAGATTCCATAGAGAATCGTAGCATTTTAATGTTCATAGTTCAATCAGATCTAGATTGTAGACGTTATCTCGTCAAAACAAATAAATACACCCGCGACGCCGCGCCGCGCGGAAGGATAACAATACGTTTTCAAAATAAATATCACGTCATCAAATGATAATGTTAGGTTAATCGCTTTAAGTAAGTAAATATCTGTAACGATTAAAACGTAGTAATTCGTTGATCGATCGGCGATTGGCGGCCGCGGGGGCTCCGGCGGTTGCGCACCTTACATAGGTGCTCGTATGTATTTTGATATGTTCAATAAACGTTCATTGTAATATTAGTCAATGGTATTACAGAAACAGCTCGGAGAAGGGCAGCTCGGTGACATAGAGAAATGGAATATCGACCCCGAACCGCCACGACGCGTCTGGCCGTGTCGGGCTCTCGTTCGACGAAATGTGCTTTCGGGTGTTACACGATTACAAAAATCAAAATCACATTACATACAATTGTAATCCATTACCTGAATCTCATGTCCGACATAATGTAGGAATTCCACTGCAACGTTAGCAGTCGAGAACGAAGCGGGCCGTCAAAACGTCGCGCGCGCCGGCCGAGCGGGCCCGGGCAGGTTCCGGGAAAGTCCCCACCCCCCGCGCCTTGTTCTAGTACAGCACAATGATAAACAACATTAGCGGCCGTCGACGGCCATCGACGGCCACTGTGCGGACAATGAGGTCTCGATGCACTGCATTCAGAATAATGAGTAACTTCGCAAGCGTCGCCTACAGGGTGAATCTTAAATATCTGACGTTCTTTTTATAAAGCATTACAAGACATTTCTTTTATAGCCCTAATGAAACTGCAACATTTTTAAAAATCATCGACTTAAGAACTCGTTACATTATTTACGTCGTAAGCGCAGTACCTACATTAAATATTTTTTAAGTCGACGTTAACATAATTATTTTCTTCATGAAACCGATCCTGAAATGTACGTCCAATTGTCCAATTAACAAATGCAATTATTGTTAATATTACACTCATTAACACGCAGCTGGCGCGTGATGTTAAAGAAATTGATAATACGTAATAAATATTTAATCTATAAAATTAGGTAGATCTCTGACGTTATCAATTATAAAGAATCGGTATTAACGTAAGCTATAAATAACAGCAAAAACCATTATAACATCGATTACTGCGTCACGTAAGGCCTCGGAGAGAAAAAATCGTCGCCCTTAATAATAGTCACACGAAACATCGAAGAACATCCTGTATGCTAAACAAAAAACGCATAACGGCACGCATTCCAAAATGTTTTGAATCCGCGCAGTAGCCTCCGCACGGAGTGATGGATCGCGAGCCTACTACTTAAGCCGAGCGAAGGCAAGAGCGACTGCCCCTTTGTAAATGTTTCCAAATTGTGCGTTAAACTCTCCAGGACGGCCCCCGTAAGACAATGGGCTCGCGCCGACCGTGCGCAGCGCCGCGCCGCGCCGGGTAACGTTCGACTCGTCAATTCATGGAAGCTTCACACAGGCTCGTCGTTACACTTGTCATAATGGCTCCGGTAATTTATGTCACTCCTACGCAACTTCCACTTCGACCGACGCAGTTCGAGACAAAGCCCTTACGATTGGCTTTCTACAGTGCTCGTGTAAATGTTACAGGCGACATTGAAAACGATTTACATTTAATACTAATTATTATTACATATTGTTTTCTCTTTGTAAAAATAGAAGCGGTCGATGTCGGTTCCCGTGCGAACACTAAGCGTGATTGTCTGTATATAAATATTTGTGAAAGTTCCATTAGATTGCCACTCCATTATTGTAGGGGTTACGCAGAACATTAGTTGCCACAATGATCGTTACCCGAAATGTGACACGGAACAGACACGATGCCTCTTTGACGTTCCTACATGCCCAAGTGACTGTCTCGTATTTATTAAGAAACCATATAAAGCAATATAATAAATAAAACTGTGACGTGTAGCCTTCACCGAGCCACGTGTCCGTCACACTCATGATAACGATAACCTGCTGTATCTGCAGAGTCTAGTAATTTAATACTGTAGTGTAATCCCTTCAATTTTATTCATCATTTCCTGTACTGAATTATTATTGTACTGATATTTTAAATAGTTTTTCTTGCACAACGAGTTGGTGTTTTGCATGAATTATACACGAAACCTAATGAAAGTACTTCTCGTATTACCTGAGCTAAGTAACCTCCTCCGTGACTCTCGGCCTTAGCGAGATACATCAATAACCAGAAAATAAAGGCGTGTCTTCGGTGAGTCGCCGACCGCGTCCAGCCTTCGATGTTTCCTCTCCGTCGGCGCATGCGCAATGCGTGCTTACACTGTTACAATAAAATGGTGATGGAGCGTATTGTGTCGCGAGCGCTCGGCGTCATCGGGACACAAAATAAATATGTGACAGGAAGAACGATCGTGGCACTCTATCAAGGGATCTGACGACGACCCGGCATTCCTCCGATGTGTCCCGTCATTGTGTACGACGTACGAGGCGGGACAACTTGTGATGCCTCGTAAAACAATAAACCACCCACGGAAGGTGCGGAGCGGCGCTCGGTGCGGGGGTTGGTTTAACGTTAGCAATGGAAAATATCTCATACATAGACGAGACGAGACGAGCTTGGATGCCGCTCATACATTAGTGCGGAAAAATCATCATAAAGGTGCTCTCAGACTAAGCTTCACTATTATTAAAAGATAAGAAGTTGTAGCTTCGTATGAGCTTATTTACTCAAAATGGTTATTAATTTTTGTAGCGTGTTCCACAATTTTTCAAATTTCCTGTATAAATGGACGAAAACAAAAGCAATATTTCTGCATTTTTACAGATTTGGCTGTTACTAACAGAGAATGCAATATCCGAATCGATACTGATGTGGTATAATGGTAGTGGTCCGTTTGTGTGTGTTATTAATTCGACGTATTGACATGTTGATTTACGTGGCGGCCTCTGCCGGCAGCCGCATGAACCATCATATTTAATTGCAGAACCACGTCGGCGCCGCCATCTGGCGACCGCCGGCCGCGGCTCCGATCGTGTCCTTATTCCAAATCGCGATATATTTAAAAATAGGTCTCCGTATGTTTTCATAAATATGTATGTTGTCAATTATTTGTGAAAACGTATTTGAATAACTCAAAACGACGAATTCGTGAGTGAAGTAAATACATTTACTGTTTTATGTCGTACTAGCTTTGCCCGCGGCTTCGCCCGCATGGAAATTAGTGTGTCACAAAGTTTTTCCCGCGTAAATAACGACCCC
>DWUN01001903.1:0-15200 GCA_018249975.1 Passova gellias | reverse complement strand
CACCTATTCCATTTGGGACTTAAACGTAACTGGTGAAATGTGGGGGTGTACTACACACTCCTCTGCCTACCCCTTCGAGGATTACAGGCGTGATGTTACAAAAAGCACCGAATCACAATTGAGATCATTTTTTTTCTACCCTTTTTGTTGGTCCACTGCTGGACCGGGTCTCCTCTCGTGTAGATCAAATCTCGCGTTATAGACGAACGTGTTGTAACTACATGCGGGCCCTCGTTCAAACCCCAATTGTCAGATCGTGGTTTCTTAAAATGGGAAATATCTAGAATTTAAAAAAAAATTTTTAGATGCGCTCCGCATTAGCAGAGTCAATTTGAAGTATTTTACATGCGTTGCACGCCATTATTGTACTTTTGTTTTTCACTCACCACAGATCGTACAATGACACACAGATGAACAGTTACTGGCATAAATTAATTAACTTGATTCTTAGTCTCTTCTATAGTGATACCACATTCAAAGCTTTGGCACTATAAAACAGAGATATCATATTATAAAAACAAAATAATGACTTCTAAGCACTGACATCATCACAATACATCACATTAACTGTGTGCCTAGTGCGAGTTTTCTTCGATACTCGTCTCCGAACGCGTAAACTACAATTTGTATGGAATTGAAACAGCGACACTAGTGTCAGTGATGGGAAACTAATTTTTGCTCTTGTCACTGTCACTGGGCAACATAATCGCACGTGATTGGTTGTTGCAAGAGCTCGAAGAGTACCAAATACAAAATTTGACATTTAATAAGTCAATACCATAGCAACTCGGCTCGCTTCTCGCGGTGAATATATTTGTTGAACTTACACTCGGCACACTGAAGGCCTTTTAGAAAGCTTATACTTGGCGTTGGAATTTTAAGCCATTCGCTATAACAAAACATCACTCGTACAAATATTCCCTATCAAAACCCAGGTAACAGTGGACAGGGTTAATTGCATCGTTCGTTAATAGTAAAATTATGGTGTTGTTATTGCCCACAGTTTTGAAAACTAGGGTTATATTTGAAAATATTGAAATATGGAACAGGTTTGAACATTTCCCCGTACGATTTTTTTTTAACTTTGATCCGAATTAATTTAATATTGACATCCGCATTTATAACCATATTTTAATATTATATTTAAGTGTCCAATATTTTTAAAGGCCCAGTTTTCTTAAAGAATTGGTAACATTAATTTGTTAATAAATTTGATTCCGAGCGTTCATTATTTCAACTTTTATTAAATTTTAAGTTCACTGGGCCTTAGCATCTCAACTTTTTCTACAATTATTTAATTGTAGTTAAAGTTATTATTGAATTCTAACATAAGTATCTATTAATTTTGAAGTGCAATGTTCAAAGTGTCAATCAATTATGTTTCGGTATTAAATATAATATGGTATTCGTGTTAACCCCATAACAAGGGTGCAAAGTATTTTATGACGTCCATTAACTGGTTTTGACGGGCAACATCATTATTATTATTTATCTGTATTGTTTAAAACTGGTCAGTAAATAACAAAATAACAGTTACACATAAGAAAAAGTTTATTAATAATGTAATTAAATGGTTACAAAATGCGTTAAATCCGCGTTATCGCGAATTGAAGAGTTACGCTTAAATATAACAAGATTACATGTTTAGTTAATCGTACTAAGTTAATACAAATATAAAATGAATAAATAACGCAAAATCATCGAATCGTTGGCAACATCCGCTAAAGTCTTACGCTAAAATACTGGTTATAAACGTATAATTAAATGCGAGTTACAAAAAAAAAATAATTATCACAGAAAATATAAATTATCAAGTTTGAAATGGCAGAAAGATCGGAATCTCACTAAACTAATATAACGCTAGTTGTACATGTTTTTGAAGCAGTCTTATGAACTGTCATACACAAAGGTTCAAGGTTATCCTACCGGTTCTAGAAACAAGAATTTTCGTGAATCACTTTGAATTATACCTGAGATTTCATAGTTAGTAAACAGCTGCCATTTAAAAGTGATTACATTGTAAAATGCAGACAAAAACATCAATATATCGTATGTTACATTGAAATATTGAGAATTGCTAAAGATAACATGGCTTAGTTAAAGTATTACCAAACAATGAATCACCTAAAACCTACATACAAGATAAATATCTCTACATATGGACCTACACATCCTCTAAGTAAAATGAGTAAATATCAAAATGCAAATGTTTCAACGGCTAATACTGTTCCTGCATTAAGTATATAAAATGAATCTAAAAGCAGTATAAGAGTTAAAAGATTCATGTGAGATCTAGCTGTTGGCAATTGTTTTGAGACTAATCTATTGTCGCTTTTCTGATGAACGAAGTCAATGATGATATCTCACTGCTAGGTCCGTCATTGGACAAGCGATTGAACTCCATCTCGTCGCTCAAATTCTGCGTGTCCGAGGTGTTCTCATTGACCGGCCAACGTTTGTGGCTCGGAGCGTACAGCACCAACAGGGCGAATATGTAAATATTCCACATTCCGTAAACACCGGTAAAGAATGCCGAAGTGTACTCGATCTCAATCGTATCCTCCCATTTCCACTGACCCTCGGCCACCTGGCCCAGTATGAAACCGATCACGGTGAGCGCTGCACACAAAAGGGTGGCCAACATCAGGAAATGAAAACGATATATGATTCCTTCGTAGTGTAAACGCCTCACGGAACACATGGTCGGGAGAGCTTGCCGTTTGTGTGATATATTGATGAAAACCTGCCATACCATGTAACATAAAAATAGAAAGTAAACCCCGGTGGATATGCCGGCCAGTATGATGAATGTCAGCGCGAGATTCGTGCCTATATCGGTGACCCAGATGGAATAAAACGGGTTACGGAGCTGCACACCTCTCTCGCACATATCGAATATAAACAGAGACAAGCAGCCCATAGCGACGGCGCTCAAGTGTCTCCAGTACTGTTTCAACGAGCTCTGAGCCTGCGTGTCTTGGACCAGCATGTGCTCTCCGGCGAACACCAGCCAGAAAGAGAATA
Organism: Passova gellias; assembly: GCA_018249975.1. Classification (NCBI taxonomy): domain Eukaryota; kingdom Metazoa; phylum Arthropoda; class Insecta; order Lepidoptera; family Hesperiidae; genus Passova; species Passova gellias. The sequence goes on along the minus strand of DWUN01001903.1, from coordinate 12,176 downwards.
GCGTCGCATAGAAAACGCCCTGCCTTATATCGCCCAGGAGCAGCATGAACGGCAGGTCGAAGTGTAGCGTTAGGTATTCGATCGGCATGTTGAGGAAGCACAGCGCGATGCCCAAGCATAGCAGCATCTTCTCGAGCAGGACCGGCTTTCGCTGCAACATATGAATACGTCGCCAGAACCATACCAAGATAGCGATGACGCACGGAAAGAAAACTGTCTTTAACGAGAGCCAGACAATGGTGAAACCGCCGTTTTGGTTTATCACCGTGAGCCACATATCCTGCACGTGACCGATGTGAGCGTTCATGTCGGGCGTGTCCACGGGCAAGCGTACGTTGAGTAAATAATAGTCGTGATGCAACGAGCCGAGTTCAAAGAGGGGTATAGCGGAGCAATTGTACAGGTATTCCTCCGTTTTGATGTCGATATCGCAATCTAAATAACGTTTCTCCACGGACAGAGTGTACAGTTGCCATGCGTCGTCCGGATCGCCTTTGTTCTTGTATGCGAGGCGCGCGTCGATCGTTACGACGCTGCGCGGCTTCACCTCCATTTGTGAGTGATACTTGATGTCCATCAGCAGCACGCCGATCAAATTTTGCTGCCAACGCGAATAGTCGAGTCGCTCGCTCTCGCGCGGCCCCGGCATTTGGAACGAGAACACGACGTCCTCCTCGGAGAAATGATTGAACATGTAGCCGAGGTCGACGCTCTTGCAGGCGCCCTTGCCGCTGTTGTAATACCATTTGGTCGTGTCGTTTTTCGCGACCGATGTATCCTTGCACACCGTGGCGAGTATCAATTGCGCGTTTGCCGGAGTGGGTGCGACTAATCCGCCGATCAAGAAACATGTTAGTTGACACAGTAGAAGGAGCGTGACTAAGACGGTCAATTTACGACCGCTGAGATTTTCTATGATGGTCCCGGTCATTTTCGAGCGTTTGTTTTTGCACTGTCGCAACGTAAATTCACACGAAACACTACAATCGACCGAGCTCCATTGTTTTATTACGGCGAATGGCGACGCGAATGACGCGACTCACTTGACATGCGCAGTAGCGATGTTGCCAGCTATAGTCGATATGCGTTCCGTTATAACGTAACGTTTTCGTTTTCAATAACTACAAATAAAATAATATTTTTAATAGATAATAACAATTAGTTATATTTACAACAAAACATAACGAGCAGTATATATTTGTTATAACGAGATTGTTTGTTTTCAATAACGATTAATAAATAAATATTTGAATTCAATTATATCGGTTGATTACCATCACTGTAAAACGAAACCTTAAAATAACCTTTTCATTTTAAAGAACTATAAATACAACATTTTATTTGATTAAAATACCTAATGACGGTAGGTTACAATCAGGACAAAACGTGATAAGCAATTTATTTGTAACATTTTACCATAATAGGCATATAAATATTATTCGCTAGTATACACAAGCCGTACTGCTAAATTAAACATCGTTAATTATCCAAAAAACAAATCGATATAGCTGTACTAATGTACTAATTCGTATTTGCTTCACCCGATCCAATTTTCCCCTAATCCTTATTTTTATATTATTTTTTATTGCGTTAATCCCAATGAAACCTTTACATGAGTAGTATCGTTAGTGCTACCGCTGCCTGACCCGAGTAAGCCAGAGCAGCATGAAGCTTGTTGCCCGCTCGGTAAGAGAATGCGACTTGGTATTGGAGCCTTCTTTTTTTTTCAAATTGTTTAACAATTTTTGGCTTTTTAAAGCACATTTTTGTAAAGAAAACTGGTTCCATACAAGGCGATAGTTGTTGGTGTTGCTTAGTACTTAATTTTGCCAATATGTTTTTTGTATGTTCGTTATTTTGCTAAATATTTTGGTAGTTGAACTTTTAACTACTTGTACGCTTTTATCCTTAGTTAGTGGAAATAATGACAAAACACTATTATTATTAAGAGATATTGTTTATAAATATCTATACGTTTAATTGATTCATTTGCTTTTTTTTTATTTATGGCATGATGAGGGATTATGGTTTTTATTGGCATATATTTTTATTTGATTTTTACGTAGAATACTAATAATTGTAAATCAAGTGCAAAACGTTTACCACTTTTTCATTATTGTAAATAGTACTAAACATTAAAATAATTACATTTAATGTTTTTTTTTAACTTTTAGCGGCTATATTAAATATAAGATTGTAAAACGGTAAACTTTGCTCTTGATTTCGAAAAATTGCATATATTTTGGTGTGAGAATAAACTAATTGTATTGTACAATTCCTGTTCCTGTCTGCACACTTTTCTACAATTCCCCAAATTGTTTTAATGCCTATGTTGTTTTATGTTTTCATGTTTTCATGTTCTGATTTTGTTTGTTGTTTTTTTTTTTCTTTCCCTCACTACCACTGCACGTATCCTTAATTTTTTTAACACATTTTGGTGTTTTTTTTTGTCCCTACTGTCCTGTTACCGAACGGTTTTCTTTTGACCCGTCCCCCTCCTGTCCCATTTGTACTCCTGCACCGGACGCCGCCCGCATGCAGCAAAGGGACGCACGAACATCGAACTGCGAGAGCAATTCATACTGGCCGACGGAGTTTCCCAGAGCATGGCTGCGTTCAGACCGCGTACGCCCCGCTCTAACACAAACACGCCTCCGTCCACTGGACCCATAACCAAGGTAAGTAGCTAAAGCTGCTACAGTACATCCATAATACAAATTTCTCTCTACAGGTTAGACGTTGGCTATTATTTCGCACACATACCACAATAAGCGCACAGTAGTTGATAGAGGGAGCAACGGTTTGGGATTTTCTTTTTTTTTTCGCTTTTGTTGCATTTTGTACATGGATCGCCGGATCCATATGCAAGAGGCACCGTCGTGAGTGCAGCATGTGTTGAGCTCGTAGCGTTTGGTCGTATTGCATTAGTGTGCTCAAAGCTATGCATCGAAGCACCGGCTCGTGTAGTGATTGGTGTTGTTATTGTACCTGTATTCATTGGATCCACTGCATTGGAGGGGTGGCACGTGAACGTATCGGATTGCTATGGTAATGTATATCGTCTCCCCGCTCCCGCTAGATCCCATCAAACCTGCGTCCTCTCGCGTATCGCGCGTCCGTCGAGTAGGCGTGGTCGATAAACTAGTGACGTCGTCTCGTCGTATCAAAACAAAACGCGGTCCGACAAAGCGATTGGCACTATGAAAGAACATTTGTTTTTGTAACGGATGTTTCCCCTCCCCATAATGATGGTCCCGGTTTTTGTATTAACGCATCTAGCCGAAGAGTTTATGGAGCAACTGAGGCCTATATTTGAGGCTTTAAGGCAGCGGGAGGAGCTCCCGTGTTCTTATCCGCTCCATGTGGGTTCGACGCATGGAACTAAGCAAGCTTTCATTTACGGCCACTCAAGATCGCAAGGTTCGACGACGCCGGGCGTCCACCACTATACCCACCACCACGGACACCAGCCCTCTCCAGGATATCACTGGGTAATGCTACATAGGCAGTGTGAAAGTGTTGCGTTCGACATGCACCCATTGTTTTCAATCCGTTCGATTGCTGTTGGTTTGTTTTTTTATTTATGTTCATTTATTTTTGTTAGTTCCTTATCGTAAGTTTATTTTCAGTGTGTTAGTTATTACATTGTACTGTGTCTTAGCTCTCGACCGTCGAGGCCATTAGCATGATGCACATGGACCTCGTTATTATCTGCGTGATGTAAATTTTCATAATATAGGTACATATAGTTCCGTTCATTACTTACATTACATATACATTATACACAGACTTTCACATACTACCGTTTGAGTATCAACACTAACAAGTAATGTTTTTGTTCGCTAGCAAAACCGTTGTGATATTTTCACGTGTTTTAATTGAAATCATGTATGTAGGTAAGAGAGCGAACTGCTCGCTCAGTGCCAATGTCCGCGGGCGGAGTCGCCGGGCGCGCGTCGAGGTCGTCGCTCAGTGCAGGGACGCCAGACTCCCTGAGCGATAACGAGGCCGCTAATGGACTTGGATCAAAATACAGGAAACCTAGTGCGCCTAGGTAACGACTCACTCGTATCTTCTTTAATTCTATATCTTTGGCATCGTGATTGATGATATTCTTATTAGTTATGTGTAAAAACAGGCAGCGATAATAATATAAACGTGTTGTGCAGGTCAACCCTGACACCGGGAGGATCGCGGCCAGGCTCGAGACCAGGATCGAGAGCTGGGTCTAAGCCACCATCGAGGCATGGTTCTAATCTATCTCTCGACAGTACAGGTAAGCGTATAGTAGCTAATTTTTCTCTGCCTTTTCAAAGGAAGGAGGTAAAGCAAATCTTGTTTAATGTTGCGAATAGAAAATTGAAACTCGTTAGTGAATTATGAAAAAATGAATGTATGATGTTGTCAGATGACGTGTCAACACCGTCGAGGATACCGATGCGCAAGGTGACGAACACGCGTGCGTCTGTGGCTCGCGCGGCCGCCGTGGCCGGCAAGCTGGCCGCCGCGCCCGCCTCGGCCGCCGGCTCGCGCCCGCGCACGCCCACCGGCCTGCTCTCGCCCGCCAGCGGCAGGTACGCTGTCCACCCTTAGCTATTTCACTATGTTTATTACATGTAATTGAACATGTATACAATAATGCACAGAGGTCATTAAATATTCTGTAGTAACATTAATTTAATATTCTCATCTGTCCTTATCTTTATTATATTTTTACTATTAGTTTTATGTTTTATATGTAAAAAAAACGAAATGACAAGTAACGGACAGAGTCGTAACTACAATAAAATTGCAACACTGACGCACGGGCAGGTATCCCGGCGGAGGGATGTACCGCACGTCCAGCATACCGACACTGTCCCCGGTGCCGGCTCTAGTGAGGTACACAACGATTGAGAGTATGCTCGTGCTCGTTTGTGGAGTAGCGTCGGTCGCAACACGTTATAGACCCCTTGAGATGGCTAAGTTATCGTCATTAAAAATTTGCGTTATCGTTATTTCACTTACTGTCATTAAAAGGTTACTGTATCGTTGTCAGTAATCGTTATTAAAAATCGATACAATACAAAGCGTATGTTGAATCGACATCACGAATTGCGATGCTGTAAAAACGTGTTGCGATCGAGAGGTTAGCTACTTATGTTGGGGTAGCACGACACTGGGCTTTTTCGGGGTGATTATTTTTTGTAGTGACGTCGGCGCGTACTGTGCCAGCAGGGCCGCACCGTTTGTTTGTTCCGCTAATTTGATGAATTTGCCTTGTATTCTACGAATATTGAACATGGTTGTGGGATCCATATGTGTGCATATATTTATACATTTATAAAAGTAATGGTTTTTGGGGCTAAGCAACTATTTCGTCGATGCTATCTCGATTACGACCGCATGAGGAAACAAAATACAATTTTCACACAATATATAAGTATGTAATGTAATATAACAGTAATGATGTTTGTGCGGTTATACTAACGTGTTATATTGTATAGTTGGGAAATACGAATGGCGATAATTAAATGTACAATTTTTCTTTCGCATGCGTCAATTATGAAAATGGATACAAAACAGCTCAACACATTCCCAGCCATCGTCGATGGCGTCCGAACGTCCCAAATCCTTATCCCACACTCACCCAGCATTCCAAACCCAGGGGTCCACAAAGATCCCCATATACGTCGGCAACCGTTCGCAACGGACGCCGTCCGTAGAGAGACGCGGGACGGTCTCTCGTAAATCCCGCTCGAGGGAGACGTCGCAGGAGCCCAGTCCCACCTCCCGAGACCCGAAATCGGACCAGAGAAGTCCAGAAGACGACTCCTCGCTGTTCAGCATATCGGGAATGACGAGCGACAATGAATATGAGAGTAATATAAGCGAATCGAGCGGAGACGCGTCCAAACCCACGCAGCGAGACATCAAAGGGTACAAGCCTCTAGAACGCTTTGAACTTTTGCCCGATTATTTTGATTGATGCTCGTTGGAATTTTGTTTTAATGTTTTTTTCGTCATGTCCGCATCGCCATCCACAGTTGATACGATATAAAAAAATTACGTTCACCGTTTTACGATCACATTCATCGGCACGCCAGCTCTCCAAATTAATTAAAAAAGTTCGCCCGTTCACCTTCTAAATTAACTATATTCATATAAATATTATTTAGCACTAACGAGGCTTTATTATTTTACGGTCATAAAATCTAAGCTTTCGCTTATAATATACATTATCGGCAAGTCATTTCCACCACATCGTCGTTCGATCAATATCGCGCTGGCATGCTTAACATTACTCAGACATCTGTCAGTAAACCACTGTCGCAGGTGGATGAGACTGCTTCGTTTTGCTTGGTTTGGTGTGATTGTTGAGTTCCTTGGAATGTAACGTGTTATGTGAAGGTAGCGTGAGCCACGTCGAGAAGCTATGTAGCTGCATACAATGTACACAGTTTCGACGCGTCAAGTTCATTCTTTAATAATGTCTCCGCTTCGACACAACTTATTGGCTTTGTTTCTTTGTTGATGCACATGCACTGTTAGTTTACGAACATCCCACCGTAGAGCACTTGTTCCCGAATATTTGGAATCGCATCTGGACCTTAGAAATGTTACCTCCGATTTTATATTTCATGATCTAATATAAATAACTTTATCGATTCACAACTTCGACGGTCGCCAGTGAAGCACAGAAGCATGTGCAATGACAATCTCTAACGATATATCTATTGTGTATTCTATCGTCTACTCTGTCTGTCTGTACCTAATCTATATAACTTTATGCTCGCTAACCTCGCCATAGGAGTGGTTCGTTTGCGTCCACCGACGGACAAACGCCCGGCAGGAGTCGTATACCGGTACCGAAGGAGCACCAGACTAACACTAACAGCTCTAGGTAATCTATGTACTGATTACATTGTATATTTCTTGAATTTGGTTTCACTATGTAGTACACATTATATGAGTATTTTCTATGTAGATTGTTGATTAGCATTCTCGGTCGTATTAGTGGCGGTGTGTGTGTGTGTCTGTTGGAACTGATCGATCATTGATCGTGTCGCGCGCAGCCGGCAACGGACGCCGTCGGGCAGCACGACGCCGGTGCGGCCCGGCCAGCAGACGGCGGCCACCAAGCTGCTGCGCAAGCCGTCCGACGCGTCCGACAGCGGAGCGCCCGCGACGCCGGTCTCGCGGCGCGGCACGCCGGCCTCGTCGCGGACTACGGAGAAGCGGGAACCATTCCGACTTTAGACGATCGAGAGCGGCCACGAGTCGGCCATATTGACACTGCAATGAGGAATTATAGTTTCAATTTGTCCGATTCGGGTGCAAACGTCGGCTGCGCCCGCGCCGGCCGCCGCGACGGCAACGCCCGTCACTTTCGCCACTCTATTGTTGAATCGCCATCTTTCGGCTCCAACTATTCACTGGAACACTCATGCATGCGTCGCCGCGGCCGGCGCGGTCGCTCGCGTGAGATACGATATAATACTGATGTCTAACAAGTAAAATAACCTATTCGCGAATTAAGCCAAGCTTGTATTTAAAAGAAAATTAATAAAAATAAAAACGTTGCGAATGTGGCTTTATAGATAGTAATAACAATAAATGATAGTAGTAAACATAAAGTCTGCACTCGTTGCCTTGTATACTTATATTTTTCTTCTACGATCCGCGTAAAGTGCTCGTCGGACTATATTGTTCGTTGCGCGTCGCCAGCGCGTCGCCAGCGCGTCGCCAGCGCGTCGCCAGCGCGTCGCCAGCGCGTCGCCAGCGCGTCGCCAGCGCGCCGCCAGCGCGTCGCCGCGGACGCGTCCGTGTTGTGAATATTCCCCCGTCTCTTATTTATTGTCAACGTTGCCATAATTGTTAGTGTATGTTATATACGTGTAGGCGGTCTCTGCGCGAGACCGAACGGAAGTGTGATTTTGTAATCGTTTTTGTATCGATTATTTTTTTTCTTTAGGGACCATTTCTTTGCGGAACATGATGATGATCGTTCGAGGTGATGATAGATTTATTTATAACATTCTCTTGTATGCACAATCATGGTTCTCATACTTGTCTGTAATTCCGTGCCGTGTTCGTGTGAATACGGTTACGTTCTTCTATTTCTACTTCCGTTCGTATTGAAAGTTTACATTATGTAAGTGATCTATTTATATGTTTGATAATTGCACAATATTGTTATTGCTATTTGCGGTAAAGTATTCGGCCGATACATCGACAAATCCGGACTGTCGCCAGAGTCCGGAGGCTCGGTGTGTCGCCCGCGCCCGCTCGCGTGTACGATTCCATTGCGGACTTATTTACTTTTAAGCGAAATAACTGAAGTACACTTTGTCGATACAAAAGACATTTACTTAATAAAGCTAAGAATACTTTTGATATATTAAATAAATAAACGCTTTAAAATATAACCTTCCTTCGTTTAAAAATGTTAACCGACACTCACCTTTAATTGTTAATTTTATTATAAATCTGACTTTACGATTAAGTCTTTATTATTATTAGAAATATTATAAAACTATTAATCTGGTCATTTTTATTTAAATCATTGTTGTATTTGTTAAAAATGTAAAATCGAAGCAAATTTACTAAAAGCTTGCAATATATTTTGTATGAATCCAGAAGACCTACAGTTTATAAAATCTCATTATTGATTTCCAAATAAAAATAACAATAAATATTTCTTGTTTTATTTTTAATCCTCAGTCACATATCGATAGTGGACGCTTTGATGATGTTCCTAGCTTCCATTTGCGGTCTGATAGATTTCTTTAAAGTGAAGACTGTGTTGATCTTCAGCATTTTTATTTTATCCTTTATTTCTGCCTTCCTTTTGAGACATGAAAATACTTTAACTTGCTTGTAAGAATTTCTAAAATAAAATTGTTGCGTAAGTGCACATTGTAAATGCGAATACTATAACTCAATCGCATTCACGCAAAGATCTGGGAATACAGACAAATGTACCTTAAATGTTATCTTATTGACAAAAAACACACTTTGTAGCCAATATGAGTAATTTTAAGTACCCACTGACAGTCCTTGAAATTTTTAGGTAGGTACTCCAAACACGCGACATCAGTCGAAACGACCCAAGTAGAAACAGTATTTTTTCATAGATTTCCGTAAAATCTTGGGGTTTATGCATAAATAAACCTGTATTTCTTTCATAGAATATGAAGAATTCCAATGAGAAAGTTTAAGGTCCCCTATTTGTAGATCGATTGCAGATGTCCATGGACGGCAGTGGCCATTAGTGACTGCTGCCTGCTCGTTTGTTGATCTCCCCACATATAAAAAAGAAAAAAATGGCTTAGAACCGCCTGTATACAATAATTTTAGTTTACATAAGTGCGCAACGGTATACGTTTTTCACATAACGTAATGACACTTAATATTCTAGTAATAACATCAGTAACGAAATAATAACGCATTTATTAGATTTTTAATATGACAACACTGTGAGTTCAGATGTCAATGTCAATGTGACTAAATAAACAACAAAATAAATTCAACATAAATAGTTCGGTACTTCCCTATTATACATTTGGTTGAATTTAATATCTCAATTGGAAATATACAAATCTCTATTGTAACGAAGTGAGATGGTCGGATACAACATGGACGGGCCCGCGAGAGATAATGTTTTACAATTAATGGCGGAGAAAGATAAAATGGAATGCGAATTGAGGGAACAAAATGCGATATTGCACGCCAATACCGTGGGGATGGACGAGCCGCTGGTGGACGCGGAAGGCTATCCGCGAAGTGACATAGATGTATACAAAGTGAGGCACGCGAGACATCGCATTATTTGTAAGTATGTGCCAAAATCAGTAGGTAGCAAGAGGTTGGAGAATGACGTAGCAAATTTTAGGTATTAAGTCATCAGTCAAAGCAAAACCTTCATACTACAGACTTTTAAAATGTAAAGTAATCATTGATGTGTGATGATAAGAGACAAAATAATTCAAAATATATTTCCAAATAACAAATATCCTCACTAAACAATTTTTGCTACTATCAATAGGTTTGAGTCGCAGTATTGCTCAATGATTGCATTCTACTCTTATGGAGCAACTAGATAGCTTCACAAACACTAATTCAAGTCACAAGATTTCGGCTGCATTATTATTATTTCTAAATTTAACAACAAACTCAAACAGAAACAGTGACCTGAACATGACATACAAAATGAATAGAAAAGCTGTAAACCAATGGCATACACTGTAGTTGGTTATTGTGATTTGAAAATTACAACGCAATAATCGCTGATGTTTTAGAGTTGTTGCCACTCCAGGTTTTAACTCTACTGAGCACCTGGATATTAAAAAGCTATATTTGTTTTATGAATAAGAAATTTAATAAGTATAATCGGCCAAATCACACTCGGCCAGAGCTGCTGACCTTATACTTTCTCATTATGAGACCAGATCAACGTCGAGCATTGGAACAATATATTTATTTATTCATTTACATTGTACCTGTAATAAGGCTTACCTTAATTAATACAACATCACAATAAATGGCTTGAAAAAAAATGACATTGAAAAAAGAAGTAGCATTGAAAATTCTGTTCAAATTCAAATTGTTCTATTAATTAATGCGGTACATACATACACTCAATGAAGCTCATGTTCTAGTCATCTTCCTCCGACTGTGTGTGCCCTTCAGGCTGCAGTAGACTGGGAGAAAAAGCCGCTAAGCATTTTGTTTTGACACATTAACATGATATTGTCATTCTTTAGGTCTCAAGAATGACTTGAAGGAAATAATGACTAGGATTGAACGAGGGCTATGGGAGGTTTATGACCCCAATGCACCCCATGCTCCGGGCCCGAGTGGAGCACCTGCCTCGTCAGCGGCCAATGCTAACGGCAATGGACATTCTGCAAATGGCCATGGGGATTATACAAATGGCCACACCAACTATGTTAACGAGGGTAACCGAATGCAGAATGTTGCAAATGAATGTTTTGCGACCATTGGCTTTGTTCAAGCGGGCTCGCCGGCAGATTTGGCCGTGAGTATGATTCGGTTCATAAGTGTTCATTGTCCAGACTGTTAGAAGAATATTGGTGTATGAATAACAGATATAAGAAGTAATCTATAAAATTTATTTTTAAAAATCAAATATTTATGTTTACTAAACTATAACCAAAGAGGCGCTTAATCTTTATCAATATATTCTTTTGTTACATCGTCCCATTATTCGGTATAGAATTGGTTACATCCATTATGCACATAAACAAGTGATCTTAACCTTCTCGGTTACAGGGCCTGTTGGAAAACGATCAGGTGATCCAGTTCGGTTCGATCAATCACAGCAACTTCTACGACGTGACGCAGGTCCAAGATGTGGTGTCGCATTCTGTATGCCAGAGCATCCAGGTGCAGGTGAGGAGGGGCCACCATGTCATCAGCATGACGGTGGTGCCGAGGCCTTGGGCGCAGCCCGGGTTACTCGGCTGTCAAATACGAAGACTTTCCTAAATTGTATGTATCTCATATGACCTTGATACATATGTTATAAACATTTTATTTAACTTATACATGGCAAAGCTCATGATATTCGAATATTCTTTTTAAATTCTTTTAAAGATATTGAGAGAGCAATGCAATTTGATTTATACAGCCTTAAATATGAATGTTAAGAAATTAGTCTATTGGATCGGAATCATTCTTGATTGTGATATCAGTCAGAGATAAAGAAACTGGTTTTATCGGAAATGTGTTTTAAATTAAAATTTAATTTAAAAGCACATTGTGTGCCATTAATTTATTGTAAAAGCATATCATGGACATTGAGATGATGTCTCATGGTCTCCGCTCTATGGAAAAGTCTACATTAATCTATTTTACCAAATTGTGTGTTTGTTACTGTTAAATTTATCATTAACTTTATGTGACACTAGCTTTTGCCCGCGACTTCGCGTGGAATATTGGCTTTGGGCAACATTTGGTGTATTATTTCAAAATAAATTATAGCCTATATGTTATCGAGTACTAATAACTATATAACAAAAAACTTTCACCAAAATCCATCCAGTAGTTTTTGTGTTATACCCGGACAATAGACAGACAGACAAAAATTTCAAAATGTTCTTTTTTGGCTTGTGTTACTTGTATGAAGACCCCTAGAAGTGTTTTTTTCAGTTTTTATTCAATGTACAGAATTG
>DWUN01001902.1:0-15203 GCA_018249975.1 Passova gellias | reverse complement strand
GGATGCTTATAGTGAAAGAATTTTTCAAATCGGTCCAGTAGTTTCCAAGCCTATTCAATGCAAACAAACAATCAAATCTTTCCTCTTTATAATATTATAGTATAAATAATAAATTATCAAAACTTATTACTTGTGGGAAAGGGATTTTTATTATGACAGCATTCGTTCTATCACTCTCCAGCCCTTCAACTGACTCCAGACCAAAAATCACGTCGTTTGACATGAAAAATGGACCAACAAACACGCCGATGTCAAATCGTCATTACAATCTACACGCATCTGCCCAATGTCTTGAGAAATTACACCCCTCTCAAATCAAAGTAGGCGACGAAGTTTTCGACGCTCTGTGAATTTGAATTTCGCTAAGTTTTGCCAAAGTTGGTCGCAAGGTGTTTCGCGGCACGCGAAATTCCATTTCACACCCGAAACTGAATTTTCAGTGAGATTTACATTCGAGATAACCGTCTGTGAAGACCGAGAGGCGCCTAATTTAAAGGTGTCAGTATGACGGTTAATTAAGTTAATTTAGTCGACCTGCCCGTTGGCTCAGTGGTTACACCCGATCGGTAAGGTTAGGTTAGGTATTGGTTCCATTTCCAACCGACGCAAATATTTTTTTTGATGAGAATGAATGCTTGTATCATATTTAAATGTAAAGTTTAAAGTGTGTTTTTAGATATCCTAGCATTAGTTAAAGAACTATACCCCTACGATAGCACACACGTTGTCCTAAAATATTATAATTATTGCAATTAATTCAAATTCAAATTGTTTTATTCACTGTGCTGTATACACATTCACTCAATGAAGGACATGTTTTAGTCACCGTACTTGGACTTTGTGCGCCCTTCAGGCAATAGTAGAACGGGAGAAAAAAGCCGGTGAAAACAAAAACTCCCAGCACTCTTTTACATAACAAGAAATTCAAATTTTAAAAACGTGTAGAAATTGTTATAAAAACAATTTGCTTTTCACTCTGCGAGGTGTCATCGTGAAACTAATAATAATAATAACCTACTTGTAGCGATATTAGTCTGCAATTGGCAACACCGTAAGCTCAGTACCCAGTATTGCACATACGAGTATTGTATCAAAATTTCAACAGAACACGAATAAAAGGGAATTCGAAAACATTAGCGATACAAAGTACTTGCGTCGAAATTACTGCTCCCCAAACAATAACAATATAAAACCAGTACGTTTACTAACAAACTCTTTCTGTATCCTGACAACGTGCAATTTCGTGCCAATTTATTTGAAAACTACACCCGGCAACAGTGAAATTTGAACTTTGTGGCGATAGCGAATAGGGTTGCAATTAAACTTACAGCCGCGGATGTACAAACTGGGGGATGTCAAGGCACTTTGTATTCAAGCACCGTCGATACAGAGCAATCAGGCGACAATTTAGAGGGTACAGAATTAGTTACGGCGAGCTAATAGGCATTGATGGCCTCTGTAACTTAATTTGTCTGTGACGGGTCTGGAATTTCTAACATAAAACACTACCACCGGATATGTAGGTTTTAGGGTGGCTGCGTTAAATATAGGTGTGCTGTGTTTAATTAACTACGTATCCTAGTTAGCCTTCGTCCAAAACCCAACCAGCAAAGTCGAGAAATCTGTTACAATATAACTACACGTATAAAACTAAGTCGCTTTCCCTATGTATGCTTTAGATCTTTAAAAATACGCAAGGGATTTTGATGCGATTTTTTTAAATATATAGAGCGACTCAAGAGGAAAGTTTAATTTTAATTTATCTATTTATAGCATATAAAATTATTTCCTAAGATACTATTATTGAAAAAGACAGTATTCAATGCGGACGAAGTCGCGGGCAAAAGCTAGTATAACTATATAATCAAGCTACCTCCTGGTCTAGTGGTAAGTCAATCTGACTACTAAGCAAGAGGTCGTGGGTTCGATTCCCACGCAATACAATCGTCGGTGTGATGAGCACATGTGCTTGGTCTGTATCTGGGTGTGATAAAAATATCTATATGTATAAATGTTGTAAAGTATAAAAAAGGTTGTCATTATCTTTCGTTTGCTAATAGTATAATAACTTCTGAATATATTGAAACATTTTGAACATCACTCGCTATAACGGTGAAGGAAAACATCGTGAGGAAACCTGCACACTTTAGAAATGTTACAAAGCGTATAATACATATATTTTGTGTATGAAGTCTATCAATCCGCACTTGGCCAGCCAGTGAGTGGACTATGGCCTAAAACCGGTGACTATGAGAGAACACCCGGTCCAGCAGTGGATCAAAATAAAGGGGTCAAAAAACAAAAGACTTATGAATATATTGAAACATCAACGAATGATTTTCGAACGAACCTCAAACAAGGACGCCAGAGGAAAGACTCACGTAACCAATACCGTTCATGTCTCACAGATTAAATATGCGCGCGGAATACAAAGTGAGTAATCGAAGAGGATCAGCTGTTGAATAGGCGTTGAAAACACCTGGCTTCCTGGTCCTGTGGTTGAGCCTAGCTGTTTCCGGAGGGCGTGGTTTTAATTCCCACCCAGAACATATATTTGTATGTTTGTTTGTTCTGTGTGGCAATCGTAATTGAATTTCCAAAAACCAGTAAATACATTAATTTTGTTTTGTAACCAACAGCGTAAAACTTAAATGATAGGCGTCTAGGTTTCTGGTGTGATGTTATGTATATATTGTCATACAACCTTTCAACCCCTATTTTATCCACATAGGGGTGGAATTTCCAAAATTCCTTCCTTAGTGTCCCCTAACACTATAAACGATTAGAATTTTGCCCCGCCCCCAACAACTGTGTACACATGCAACACCTACATTTAAAGAAGCAGCTCTACGAGTATACTCGTAGCCGTACAGACGACTCGCAACTGGAAGTAATGTGGAGAATGCGAATGATAGAGGACGTGACAATCGTGTTATTGTGGATTTGCCTTAGAATTGCGAGCTACGTGTTGGTAATAACCAATGACATAACATTTCCATAGAAAAGTAATATAAGTAGAGCAATTTCAGACACGGTCTTCTGATCTCAAATGAAACAGAACCAGTGTTATGGTAACCAGGCAGCTGATAAACTACATTGCAGTATACTGTTTACAACATAATAGAACAAATACAAAAGACGTTTATTTACACAAATATCGGTACGTTTAGAGATTTTACAGAATGATTAGTTCAATCCATATTTTGCCTTTTACGGCGTAAAAAATTAAGAAATGCAATTAATATTATAATAATTATTTATTATTACACTAAAATTAACACATTTAAGTAAGATACTTAAAGTCGACACAAAATCGTGAGTTCAGCACCCCAGTCTTGCACATACTCGTATTATATTAAAATATTATGTGCTTTGGTGCAGTGTAGATCGAGATGGAAAAAAACTCTCGGCACTCTTTTTGACAATTGATAATTAATAATAAATAAACTAATAAATTTAACTGAAATAAATAAATTGATAATTTTAAGTAAAATAAATAAATTAATAAATTTAACTATAATAAATAAATTAATAAATTTAACATAAATGACATAACACATAACCTTTCAACAGCTGATTTTGACTTCGCAACATATTGTAGGCAAGAAATAAAGGAAAACGTTTAGTTACATCCCAACGAAAATGAACAATAAGAAGAAAATCCTCAAACATTGGCAACAAGTAATAAAAGCCTAAACACACCGTGTAGTGTGCACTACGGAAGTTATTAAATTCCCCGGATCTTGCACTGTGAAACATTGCCAAGTTTCTGTGAAAATCCTAGAACAAAATATATTGTTAGAAGAAGAAATATAAATTCTCTGTCAGATTGTGGTTGTCTATGGTATATGGAGTTGACATGTTACCAATTTTCAGCTCAATATTAATTTTATTATTGCTATTTGTAAAAAAAAATTGTCACTGAATATAAACTTCAATTATATATTTGACACTAAATTAAGTTACGGTTATTTCGCAATAGTCTGTAAATGCAGTGTATGATAAACTGGCCCCTTAGTGGTGTTAGAAGCTTTGACTAGGAAACTGGAACTGATGGGTTCGATTTCCACAAGGGGCTATTAGTATGATGACCACATTTGTTTATTCTCGTCCGAGTGTGGTAAATGAAATATAAATATAGTATACATTTATTTATATGTAGATTATACTTTAATTGTTAATCTTAAACAATTTAGTTACTCTTTGTCAGCATTGAAATATTTGAAACATTTGAAAGCAGTCAGTTGGAATACAGACATAATGTTAATTGAATAATATACCTTTGGAACATAAATTGTAGCCTTTCAAATAATCGTGCATCCGCATTAGTCGGTCTCGAACAAGCAATAACAAGTAAGAAATAAATATAACACCCAAAAAATAAATAAATACGAGAATTGCTGTATAACCGCACTATTAGATGCAGTGGTAGTTATCAAGTGAATCTGGAATAGCCTCAGGTCATGTGAAAGTAATGGACACATTTTATTTCTACCATTAATGATTTTCGCAAGAACTTGGCGGTTCAGCTACCGCGTGCATAAGATAGTGTAACTTGGGAAAACGCCAAATGAAGTGGCTATAGTGTTTATTGTTATATAGCATTCTCTTGGAGCCTTATTTATTGTTAGTAATTTCGGGTTACGCGTGGTTTTGATAGCTTTGTTTGTTTAGTAGTGTTTGTGTTAATTATGATAGAACATTTGAACGGTGTATATTCAATACTAGCTGTTACTCGCGTTTTCGCCTGCATGGTTACAAGATTATATTTTGTTTACACGTCATACCATTCTCGCGCTTGTAACGCCATTTGTAGTGTTTGTACGTGTGTTCCATTAAAATGTTATATTTTTAAGTGCAAAATCTAACCTATGTCACTCTTCAGCCCTTCAAGTATCCCCATACTAAAAATTACATCACGTTGCTCCGTTTTGACATGAAAGAAGAACAACCAAACAAATATACTTTCGTATTAGTATACGGTTCCAAGATAAACATCCCACGTTATAATAGTGAAGGAATATATCCTCAGACTTGCTTGTATGACTTACAATTATTCTCTACAAACTTAGCGTGTTTATATATGTGCTTTCGTGGCAACCGCAATATTATATCACTGTTATTATTGTCTTTATGAATAACTTCCAAGTTTGAGGCTTGGAGCATACTCCACCACAATCTAGTGCGTATTTGGGCGGTAACGGATTAGTCATTTTCGATCTGATAAATGTTAAAGACTCCTGCGGAATTTTACAATTGTTACCTAAATATATCTAGGAGTGTGACTGCTATACATATAAACGCGCTTGTAAAAATTTTTCACAAGCGGATCGCGAGTTTTTTTAACTTTACAAGACGTTTGTAATCCTCAATAGTGTTACTAGTGCTTTATCTATAATTATTATTTTTATTCATATGTGGCTACGTGCTACGTCTGCGCTATGGATTACGTACTCTCTACGAGCTACGAGTTTGCTACGACTTTGCTACGAGCTACGAGATGTTTAGTCTAAATTTACTATTATAAAGAGGAAAAATTTGATTGTTTTCATTGAATAGGCTCTGAAAGTACTGGACCAATTTGAAAAATTCTTTCACCATTAGAATACCCTACATTATCTCTGATGAACATAGGCGATGAAATATTATCAAAAAAGTTAGGGATCAGTATGAAAACTCACGAAAATGTAATTGAACGTGTGAAAAAATGCCAAAAAATTGTTATACCGCGTACCTGCGGAAATTATTGACAATAGAGCAAAGTGATGTGCTACCGTGCGAAGCCGGAGGGGGGAGAAGGGGGGGGGGGTAGATAGCGAGAAATTGAAACCGTATTCTATAAGTGAACTCAATAGATCACGTGAAATACACGAAAATCGTTTACGAAAATCCATTTCGGGCTCATAACGGCGTTTTGTATTGAAACTTGAAACACATCATTTACCCAAAGTATTTGGGAACATAAAATTGGATTTAAAACTATTTTGCATTGGAATTTTCAAATATACTCCGTTTACTGCCAAATTTTTTGGACGAAAGCCAGGCCTATTTAAGGTTGTTAGGAGTCGTTTACACAACTCTATATGCGCTATAGATGATATATTGTACAAACTCTATCTATGCAAATATAACAGTAAAAGTAACGTTGTCTGTCTGTTGCCGCTAACTGCTGCTTTGATTGTGATGAAATATAAAATAGAGATAGTTTTAATGTTAGAGAAAGGACATAGGGTACTTATTTCAAAGTCAAATAAAATTCCTATTCCCAAAGGCCTATTCGAGATCCATTGAGAATGTTCTTGGGCGGTAGTGGCTTATGACTGCTTTCTGCTCGTTTGCCAATCTCATAAAAGTCTGTCTAAAATAGCTTGAAGTTTCCAGACTACAGACAAAGCAGCGACATTAGCTAACCCTCTTTGTATTCTTCAATGTACGCTATTTTTCCATGCGGTTCGTGTCACAATATCAGCGCAACGGGAAATAAGCTTTTCCAGCGCTTTTGAATTTTATTGTAGCGGTTTAAAACTTTAAATATTGCTTAAAAATAATTTGCTTGTAAATTTTAAAATTCCGACTAAGATTTTATAATAGATTGTACGTACAATATAGAAGGTTATTTATTTAATGATTAATTGACTGAAATATTTTTATAATATTACTACTGTATTTATTGTTACTTTATCTCATAGTTTTACAACGTGACAAAATGACTAATGACCAATGACTAATGACCAATGACAAATTAACCACTTGAAATTACACTAATTAATAAATACCATCTGCAAATCTTTAAACGAAAAGTAATAAATAAATAAATAAAATCATAACCCTAAGATCGTATTATTTGTCACTGAAAAAAAGGTGAATTTTTTTCCATAAAATGTTTAATGACCAAATAGAAGTATTTTATTTCGTTATACAAATTTCTTAGTACATGTGCACAAAGCTTTATATTACGGTGGTCTACAAACCGGGTTAGCCATTACGGTTAAATAACTTTCAATTTCCACCCCAATCTGTGGTTGAGTTAGATGTCAGTTACTACTTGTATTTCAAATCTGCGGTTGGATTCAACTTACATTAATTTGTAGTTAAATCTATCGTTAACTTTGGTGAATGTAATTTGAAGTAATCCTCAGTATGTTATACAAAAAGAAAATTTTTTGGGACATCGTCACACACGGGCATCCGATTGCAAGCTAGGCAGAGCCTGTGTTATGGTAATACGTCAGCTGATAAATTACAATTTTATAGATTTAACAATAATTGTAGTTACAAATTGCTAGATTGATAAAAAGAATTTAAATTTAAAAAAAGACACGGAAGGCAAGTCTGTGTGCGCTTTAAATATAAATGAATAAGAAAGGATTGTACAATTTGTAATATTCATTAGTACTTTTGAATTGTTTCACAATTATATTCAATTTAGACAGAACAGCGTTTCAATTTTGCCATATTGCGTAATAGACAACTGTCAAATGGAGACCGGCATCCGAGCATCACCGAATATACCCGAACTAGCCCGAACGGCTGGCAATCGGATGAATATGAAACACAATGTATGCATGTAAATCTTTGAATATATTCTCCAAAGATATTACGTATTTCCATTCTACGGACCTTAAAGGATTTTATTTTTAACAAGAAAACACTTGGATATTTTGAATTTACATAGAAATACATTACACATTGGATAGCAGAATTTAAAGCAAGTTATCCTTTACTCGCTTTTTTCTTGCCAACTCAGAAACATTCTAAAAGATAGACAATAAAAATGGTAGAAGGTTCTGGTATTATTTATATAACTTAGTCTAAGAATGAGCAAGAATTGCTAAGTAACTTTTAGTCTTTGTTCGAACGACCTTATCCTCGGATGATGACGGTCTCGCCGACCCTTTCAATATTCAACTGTTGTGGGATCTCCAATTTTGGAGTACCCTGGTACATAACTGTGCAAACTATGAAGAACAATGACAAATATGTTTATGTGCTCAAATTTACAAAAGATTTTGATTTTGATTTGTATGAAATCTTTCGCCAGGCTTTTTGTGTGCACCATTTAAGAGTTAATAGCTTGTTTATAAGCACATAACAGCTGATATTAAAACACAACGTAAACTGTCACGTGTGCTCAGTATCAGAGTAAAATCACACTGCATCAGGGAAATTGCTTACTCTTGCTTTACAAGATTACTAGGAATTTAACCAGGTCTATAATATTCTAAGAGGCGCTCAATAAAATGCATGACATTTATAAAGTGTATTTATTATACGTTCCAATGAATAAAACAATTGTAACTTGAATGCAATTTTTTGTTTCAGGTCGCAATGAAGAAGCGTGACGTGGTTCTCGTCACGATCCTTAGCTGCGGTGCCCTCGCAGTCCTATTCGCGATTGGGGCCTACCTGTACTTGAGGCGGAGGAAACGGAAGCGAGAAGACGAGGAAGACGGCACTAGCTGCGCTATTCGGTACGTGTAACTCTCTCTCTCTGTCTCACTCCCTCTCTCTTTTTCTCTCTCTCGCGTATATACTTCTACTTGCAGTTCAAAATTGCATAAAAGCAATTTTAAGCATATATATTGTGAAAATTGGTCTATAAAGAATCTCATATATTTACGTTTTCCTGTCTATGTATGTATGTACTCGTATGTTATGTTTATGCGACTTACTTTTAATAAGTCAAATATAAAGCTCTTTTCATACATACTCTTTCAGCCAGAGTCTATTTGGTCGAGATAGGAAACAATCCTTCTGAATGTCAAAACATAGGTAAAGATAGTCAAAGCATAGATGCATGCGTTTTAAATAATATTTTCGTCAAGCTATGTAAAGTATTTTCTAAAAAATATCAACACATATTTATATATATTTACAGTAACCAATCAAACATATATCTCTTTACGATATATAGTAGTTAATTTTCGAGCTTTGGGCGACTGTTACTAAGAACGAACCACAAATGAACCCACAAACAGCATTCCGGTTGGCACATAATATATTGGCACAGGCTTTAGATATTCTCCCTGTAATTTTGGCTTAGAAAACCCATCACACAAGTTGCATTGGCAATCAATAAGATATATGGTCTCCCCGAATCTCGATAGCTATTAATGGTAGTACAAAACGACCATAGGTATGAACATAGGATTCTGTTGGAAAGCCATTAACATGTATGTATACCTACGACTTCCCGCCCTTAACCGAAAGTTGTTATAATATATTTTCATTGGTTGAAAACGCATTTTTTAACTCTTTTTTATTGTTTTACTACTGGACACATGACTCCTGTCATAGTGAGGGCTTAGGCCATAGTCTACCGCACTGACCAATCGCGGATTGGCAAACTTTACACACATCTAATAATATCTGGGGACAGTTCCACACACGGCTATCTGACTCCAAATTAGACATACAAATGCCTGTGTTATGGTAACCGGACAACTGCTAAACATACATATATACATACAATATAATACTTATATAGATATTTTTATTACACCCGTACACAAAACAAACAAATGTACAACACACACAAATTTTTGTCCTGAGTGGGGAATCGAACACATGACCTCCGGTGTTGCTCTCAGGGTCTCTAACCCCTCGAGAAGAGGGCAGTCAGGTAATACTTGCGACCTCAATACAATCGGGTTAAACAGTTACAATATTAAATTTCCGTGCGCTGAACTTTGTTTGTTCGATGCGCTGTTACCTTCAATCAGTTGCTCGGCGACTCCGTCAATGGTCTCAAGATTTATTGATTTGCCCTCTGCCGTTTTGTGTTCGTGTTGGCCCAAAATGACGAATGGACGAAACAATTGAATTTGATTAGCATTTTTTTTTTCTGTGGTACTAGAAATGCAATGATGTAATATTTTGAAATTTAATCTCCCACCAGAGTGGGGGGGGGGGGTGTTGGGTTCAAATCCGGACGCAAATGCTTACGTGCGATTTATAATGATTTTTTTCTTAAATATCACTCGCTATAACAGTGAAGGAAGACATCACGCGGAAACCGGCACCCCTTAAAGACGTCGTAACAATTTGCAATGTTTCTGAGATGTGTGAAGTCTGCCAATCCGCACTTGGCCAGCGTGGTGGACTAAAACCCTCTCACTGTGAGAGGATATTCGTTTCTAGCAGTAACACTAGTTGGTCACTCGTTGCTGAAGTTCAATTGCAAACATTCATCAGTATTTGAAAGTCCACTGCTGGACATAGGCTTTCCCTAATCAGCTCCAACCCACAGTATCCTGTGCCTTTGGGATCCAGTAGTACTCTGTCTTCCTCAGATCATCAGAGCACCAGATAGGAGGGAGAAAAACTTCGTCAATTATGACAACCAGAGATACTTCAGGAGTCCTTCGGGATACTGTAGCAAAAGTCTTGAAATAAAATATTTTCGAGCACAAGCAGAAACAGAGAATAAAGGAAGCATTGCAGGACAGTCTGGAAGTCTTACGCTTTTGTGTACCGTCGACAAGTCAACACTTTTACGACATCCCGATAACGTCCTCTGGGAAGATATTGATGTGTTCTATAACGTGCGATAAGCGATAAACGAAGAAATGTTATTTATTTCAAGTGTCATTTTTGGCGTGCAAATGTTATTGAATAGATATTACAATTTTTTATTGGCTAATAGTTATTATTATTATGATATGCTGTTAAAAACGCTGAGTGCATTAAAAATTATAAATATTTATCATTACAATAAACCATGTCATATAATTAATTATTATTAATTTGTTTTCTATATTAAATCTATTCCGAATATAACCGTAAAAGGAGTGACTGCCAGTTAAAATATTAAGGCCTTATCATCTGATCGTGCTTGAGGTTCGAATGAAAGCGAAATTTGTTGAATGCTAGATTTATACATAATACATGTAGCGCCATCTCTTATTATAAAGTGAAAAATAAAGAATGCCGATAATGATGATTTCATCATAATATGTTTTGGTTTAGCTAAATGCTTAAATACTTCATATTCTAATTCATTTACATCAGCATATTATTGGCAATATATTATAATAATAATAATAACTGGGGACAATTCCACACACGGCTATCTGATTCCAAATTAGGCAATCGAATGCCTGCGTTATGGTAACCCGACAGCTGATAAACTACATACATATATATTATGTGCTTACTATGTAATATTTATATAGGTATTTTTATTACGACCAGACAGAAAAAACAAATGTGCTCATCACAGAAATGTTTGTCCTGGTTTGGAGTCGCATCCATTTTTGCAGTCAGGGTCTCTTACCACTCGACCACGAGGCCACTCGGCAAAATCCTATTTACTCGTTTACGGTCGAACGACTGCCTTAATTTTGTTTGTTCACTCCGTCGAAAACATTGTTGTTTTTCACGTTGCTCGCAGTTCCACCTCATCGTGGACGTGACCTTGGCAGTAGATTTTTATGTGCGAAGTTGCTTTACCGCGAATTATATTTTTTGCGAGGTTTTTGTGGACATTTTTTGCGCGTTAAAATCCTAAGATTTCGTTCGATCCAACAATTATTATAAGGTCAGCAGATAAAAGATATTGTATCGTGTTATATTGTTTCGATTTGCTTCAAACTTGAAGACGGATTGAGATGCGTAAAAAACTGGAAAACCAAAAAAGGCAAAGATGGCTGGCTTTAAGTTAACTCTTTATAGGTTTGTAACTGTTCTATATTAAAGAAAAATGTACTTAGTTCCTAATTTGCGTAATAAATTCGGCCGGTAAAATTACGGGATCTTAAAATCTTGATTAAATACTTAAAGTCATGAAAATGCATTTGCATATTTTGAAAAAAAAAAGCTATAAAATCAACTCAAAGTTTTATTAATAAAATCATTTTGAGTTACATTGAGTAAAAATAAATTGGCAGTTAGTTCAGTATTCCGTTTTCAACGTTCATTCGTTTATATAACTCAATTCGAAATGAAAGGCGCTAAAACCTCATTACCTGCTCTATAAGCCTCCATTATTGTTACACGTACAATTGTCATTTCTTGCGCCACGTAGGCTTTTGTTGAGCCCTTTTAGGGAATAAGGAAAATGGCTCTTGAGTACATCAAAAGATTATTTACATTGTTATTAGCAATTGTAGTAAGTCTCATTGAGTGCGTTTTATGGCGTGTAATTTTTCAGTCCTTTCTGTAGTAGTTCATAGTTTTAGTTTACTTAGTAGTTCAAATTTTTTGAAAACGTAGCCAAGTCAATTACAACTTTATAGCAATATAACTGCTGGCATTATTAATTTGACTATACCAACGATATGTTACATATAAATAAGTGTTAAAAATCATCGCAGTAGCCCACTACCGGGCATAGATTTAAGCAATGATTCACAGCCGTGCCTTATCGGCTTGAATAAAAATAATATAGTCACCTAATATGATTGGTACACATTTGTGTTTTCTGGTCCTTCGAGCCGAATCAATCCTTAATTAGCCCTAAAACTCCATACCCACATATTCGATGATAATCAAATCAAGTCAATCTGATAATCATAGCATCAGTCAATATTAGGCCACATGCATAGGCCAAGCAAATGGGAAAAAGACCGTACAACAAGCAAATAAGCGAGAAGTTGACATAGAATATTCAGGCTTGATTTTCTAAGTACTGTCCTGATATACCAACTACGCTTCCGTTAGCAATTTGTTCACCGAAAAATACACCTTATATTGGTCATTCAAACGATTTATATGGTCGCAGCCTTCGGTAACAACACGAATAGACCTCTCTAAACTCCTCGAAATAGCCAATACGTTCTAGATTGGGGACTACTCCGTTATATATTATGTTCAGTTATGCTTAGTGTTATTTTTTTGTCGACTCTCTTTTTATATAACAACGAGCTGTGCCTCGCGGTATTACCCGCGGAGCTTTAAATTCCGTGGGAATTTCGGGATAAAATTTATCCTATTTTTTCTCGTATTAAATATAGTCTATGTTCATCAGGGATAATGTAGGATTCTAATGGTAAAAGAATTTTTGAAATCGGTCTAGTAACTTCGGAGCCTATTCAATACAAACAAACAATCAAATCTGTCCTCTTTATAATAGTAGTATAGATAGTATTGTCTGCCTGTATAAGACAAGACTTTACAAACATTTTTTTAACAGTCAGCAATTGTACCCTACATGTAATATTATTTTCTACAGTGAATGTAATTTGACTATGACTTTGAGGCGTCTAAGGAATTAACATAAACATCTGTTGACAGGCTCAGTTTTTGCAAATACGTGACATGTAATATTTGTTTTATTACGTTTTGCTGAGTTAGCAAATGCTGTCGTGTCTCCTTTTGCTGAGTCGTGTCACATTGGATGATGAAAAAAGAATTCTCAACAACAACAACAACACTAAAATGATATCACGCCAGGTCCCTATCGGAGTAAGTACAACGCAGAAAGAATTCTCAAATAGCACGTTAAATTGTTTTAATATTATGTATTAAATACATAAAATTAAAACATAATTTAAAAATGATATAAAACAAATATAGTCTATGCGTACTAAAATAAAATAGTCATTAGAATAAACTAGATTCACAGTAAGAAGCATGTAACTATTTCTAAGTATTCTGTAATGATCATTTACTAGGTCATTAACAAGAGTCGAAATAGCCTTTTAGCCTCCTTAAACGTTATTTTAGAGCTCGGAATAACCTATTTTGCGTTACAATGAGATTCCTCCATTATTTTCACAGGCACAAAAGAGCTTTAACTCACAATACTTGGACCTTCGAGCCCAATAATCATCACTTTTCAAATATCAGTAAATAGTTAAAAAGTAAATACCGGATATAAAAAACATGCATTTAGCTAGACATTTATTGGCTAGGCTATTTAGAGGATAGCGTATTTGTCATCAAAAGTGTCAGTTGATTGGCTTAAATAGACTTTTCTAATTTACAACGTGACTGCTGTAAGCTCTGTTAGATTAGATAATATAATATATTTTAATAACTCCCTACTAAAAAGCATGTACGATAATCAACTCTCAGATGACTTCGGTTACGCACTGTTGTAGGATGAGTGAAAGAAAGAGATAGAGACACAATAAATCGAATTCTCTACCATCCAATTAGTGCAAAAAATACGTAGAGTAAGTGCAATTAAATTCAGAGAGCTTAAATATTTGAGAGTCAATCAACAAGTTTTTACCAATGCAGTTTCAACCTTGTATGTATGGTCATAAACCATATTTCAGATTGTATGGTCAGCTTTACTCGTGTCTAACGCAGATCAAATATGACTTAGAAATTGCATTATGTAATACATTCAGTAGATTTTGGTATGTAATATAAGAGCAGTGTTTATATTCATACATATAATTTGTAAATCTGTCAAAAATTATAACTGCTTGGTCCTTCGAGCCAGATTAATTAACGTTTTCATAAATCAGCAGGAATTTTAATTGCGTTATGAAATTGTTATTTCACTAGCGACGCTAGTCTTCAGTTTCTGACAACATTCATTTGTATAATTAGTCCAGATAATAATTACTATATGTATTCTATAAGATAAGAGTTAATAAAGTTATCCTTGAATTTGCTTTCGAAAATATTTCTATACGATATTCGTAGAAATTTTTCGTAAGCTAGTCAGCTATTCCCAAAGTGTAGTCTCGTTTGAAACGACGTGAAAGTTTTGTAACTGCGTGTTTCCTTTAAACCGGTGTTTTTATTCAAGTCGCGTTGTTACTAGAATAACTTTACAGCTCGGAGCAATTTGGAGAAGGGAGCTAGAGGTCTTTGAATTTCGGGAGAGAAAGGAATTAGTCATATAATCTGAACACGAGGTGTACGTAAAAATGCGATAGTGTGTTTGTTTGTCCTGCGTTCACGTCAATATGATGCAACGGATCGATGTGAGTTTTGGTATGGAGATAGTGTAAAAATCTAGGTGGGATATAGGCTACTTTTTTTTACGGAAAAATATCCAAGGACAGGCAGGTCTGGGATAGAGTTTCGAAGGTGCAGCGCCAGCTGACATTAGTGCGTTCCGTATCTCGCAGTATCCAATAACGCAGAAGTAGGCCTTCGAGGAGTTTTTAGTGGGTGAAAGCCCCACATTAGCTGGTGTTTCTCGAAAGGCACAAGGTGTTGATGATAATCATTACATAGTATAAAACAAAGTCGCTTTCTCTGTCATTATGTCCACTTGTTCCCTTAAATCTTTAAAACTACGC